>AYEL01067580.1:0-96438 GCA_000484575.1 Olivierus martensii
ACAACAATTTCTGAATCATTTTCAATATTAATACCACACATATTAATATATCCTGCATTTAGAACTGCTTTACTTTCAATTAATGGTCTTGACCCCTCTCCAACATATATCAAAATATCATGCAAACTGATAAGCGGCATTTTTAAAACACAAAAAAAATTTCCAATAAAACAAACCATGATCAGAGCAAACAAGTACCCCGGTTATGTCGGCCATATTGTTTTGATTTGCAGCGCCATCTATATTTCATTTCTTTCGCGAATAAATTCATTTACATTCAATTTTTCCAAAAATATTTTTCTTTTTGCGGATCTACAAAAATTAGATATTCGAAGGTTGGAGTATAAAAGTCCAGCTATAATAGTAAATCTAAACGATTATTCTTCGTTTTTCATTTTGCCTCAACGCGGAGCCAGATTGGTGCAATCGATCCAATCGGCTTAGATCCACTGAACGGAAGTATTTTATACTTTGCCTAAATAGCATCAGTCATTATATATACTTTGCCTAGGCATTATGTAGAATATTAAAATCGTTTCATACTTTGCCTAAAAACGCCAGACATTCTATACAATGCCTGCATTTCATACTTTGCCGGTAACATATACTCGTACTAGCTGATATTCGATAGCTCTGATTCAATATTGAATATCAGCTAGTACTATTAAAGTGTGTCTGACATATTAATATTTCTTTCAAATTAGAGAAGAAATGCCCCGTTTGAAAGAAATGAGCGTATAATTAGAATCTTTTAGTGGATCCCCAGTGATAAATAGCAAAATATGTGAATAACTTTCCTCTTATGTCAATAATCAGCCAATATCAATTATTTTCAATGGGCCTGAATAAGATACAAATTCACATTTACGTGCTTTGTCACGCTAATGTACGGACAGCGAACGGGAATGCAAAAGGTTCAATATTTATTTATTTCACGAGTATTCGTCATTATATACACAGTGTAGTTCACATGTAGAGTGAACTACATTTGATTATGGATTAAAAATGATCCAGCGGTGGGTAGTGCTAGTTTTTCTTGGTAGGATAATCCTTTGAAACAAAATAAATGTTAATACGAGATGTCTTTTTGGTTAAAATGAAAATTTAGTTTTTGTTGTTGCTCAAGGAAAACTGGAATACATGCGAATTTGTTAAAATATTCTATAATCTAGTGATTAGAGTGGGGGCAAGGGGAGTGACTAGATTAGAGTGGGGGCAAAATGCTCATACAAGGCTGCCCAACCAGTGCTCCCATGCATGGGTTTTTCCACCCAGATCTGGGTTTTTGATTGTCATTTGGGTTGATAGGTTTTTTTTCACTAAAATATCTCATTTTCCGGGTTTTTCTGATGATTTTTAATTTTAAGTCAAAATTTATTTTTATTTCTTGTAAATACAGTAAAATTTAATACATATAATAATTTACAATTTTTTAAATTGTATATTCTAACAATATTGATCATAATTTGTAATATTTCAAGTGCTTGTACAAAATTTTTGTTTGTGCACAACTGATTTCATTTTAACTCTCTCTCTCTCTCCCACTCGCTGATTACAGATGAATCCAGAGAACTTTTAATACTGGATGTAACAACTGATTTCATTTTAACTCTCTCTCTCCCACTCGCTGATTACAGATGAATCCAGAGAACTTTTAATACTGGATGTAAGTCATCTTATACGCCTCTGGCGGATTAACGAGAACAAATACAATACCATTATTGTCTTATGAACTTGAACTTGTTCATGTTTTTTAAAAACTTTGTGTTAGTGATTTGCTGAATTTAAAATCATAAATTTAGTGGTCCGTGAGGTCCGAAAGATTGGTGACCGCTGCTCTAAATGATGATGGAATTATTACACAGTTTCAATGTTCTTGATCCAGCAATGGTATATGATCATGCCAAATCGCATCCACAATTTTCATTTAATTTGTTCATGTTTTTTAAAAACTTTGTGTTAGTGGTTTGCTGAATTTAAAATCATAAATTTAGTGGTCCGTGAGGTCCGAAAGATTGGTGACCGCTGCTCTAAATGATGATTGAAACTGAGTAATAATTCCATGTTCTTGATCCAGCAATGGTATATGATCATGCCAAATCGCATCCACAATTTTCATTTAGCAATGCAGTTCCCTCATCTTGTTTCTGAAGACAAAATAGATTTAGATAATGATTGGAGATCATTTCGGTTAAATCATGATTTAGATCTCTCACAAAACTATCCTTGAGTTTTGGTATCTGATATCTAATGTAAAAAGATGGCTTTAGATAAAATCTCATATTTGTAATTATTAACTTCATGACCAGTCTATTTTACCTCATTCTTTGACAAGCATAGAAAGAATCTTCTCCGAAGTAAACCATATAAAAACAAAAGCCACAAACTCACTTAAACCAGAAACTGAAAAAAGATCATCTAATGGGAAAACAGGCGATAAATAAATTTAATCAAAATTGCTATACATAGAAACACAAATCATACAAGGAACTCGTCATAAAAGATATGAAGCATGTTTGAAAAAATTGAAAGAAAATTCAAGAAATAAACGTGGAGGAAACTGAATGGGATGAAAATTCTGATTACAATTAAATAAAGGATATTTATGCTTGATAAGTGTTATTTTGATTTGCTATAATATATGATGAAAACTAGGTTTTTTTGGGTTTATTTAAATTGCAATCTAAGTTTATTTAAAATTTGTGAGTGGGAGCACTCCACTGTGCCCAACCATATAGAGGAGTCAGCCGGATGGTGGAAGACTGGGCCCATGAAGCATTTCTCAAAAGGAGTCAGTGTCCTTCAGATTGGAAAGTCGAAATGTTTCCACGCGACCAATCCCATCGAGCGATTATATATTGTATATAGTTATTAATAAAGCGTAATCAATTACATATTTAAATGAATTTTATTTCCAAAAGGAAAAAATGTACTTATTTTTAACCCTTATATAATTTAGTCCCATAGTACTTTCGGAATACCTTCCATTGTTAGTAATGCATTTTAATTCAAATATCTATATAACGCTTATGTATCTTGCAAGCAAAGCCAGCCCAAGGCACGATGCACGATGCAAGTGATGCACAGCATTAGGGCGCCTTACAAGATTATTTAGCCACCATTGTCTTTAAAAAATATAGGGGGCGCTATAAAAGAAAGTGATGCACAGCATTAGGGTGCCTTACAAGATTATTTAGCCACCATTGTCTTTAAAAAATATAGGGGGCGCTATAAAAGAACTTTGCAGCAGGGCGCCGACTACCCTAGCAACAGGAAACATTTGAAGTCGTCTGAAAATACAAATAAAACTATAATTTATATTGTTAAAATAACCTAATTATCATATTTTTGATCGAAGCATTTTTCAAAGATTAGCCATAAGCAAATAGTCAATTTCACTGATTACTATAATTTTTATGATTCTATTTAATCGAAATTTTTTTCTTTCTTTCAGCTATAATGGTATACCGAGTTTTAAGAAATGAACGTAAGAAAATACTAAAGTTAGTGCATGCGGGTCTTCAAGCCTTAGCATTTATTTTTACTGTAGTTGCATTGAAGGCTGTTTTTGATTCCCACAACTTAAATAATCCACCAATCCCTAATTTATATTCTTTGCATAGTTGGCTCGGTTTATCAACTGTTATATTATTTTCACTACAGGTAAATTAAATGACAATTTTATCATCATTGCATATAATGATAAAATAGAAGCTTTCGTGTTTTTATTTTTTCAGTTTGTTTGTGGATTTGTTGCATTCCTCTTCCCAGGACTAGTACAGATTTGGAGAACTCGTTATCTGCCTCTTCACGTTTTCTTTGGTCTTGCCATTTTTGTAATGGCAATTGCAACTTCCTTGATGGGCATAACAGAAAAACTAATATGGAAACTGTAAGTATTAACTTTATATGATTATATTGTTAATTTGGCTACCTTAAAAATAATACTGCTAGAGCAATGTAGTTTCTCATTAAAGAATTAAACAAAATCAATCATATTACTAATTTGATTTAATTTGTGGATAATGTTAGAAAAATTATTGGTAGCTTAATTATTATTTATTACTTCAGAAAATTCATTGAGAGAATAATATATATCAGCCACTCACAATATTCACAAGAATAACTTTGTGAATAAGCATTTTAATCTGATTATGCACTCAATATAATATACAACTTTCATGTTTGAGTAAAAAAAACTAATACAATGTTTTTTGTATACCCAAGAAAAAGTTTATAACAAAAAGGTGATAGCCATAAAATTTATCTCAAATACCAGGATTGATAGTGCAACGCATGATTACAATAATGACTTTTTTTATATGAACTGGATGTGGGAAATAAAAGATATTTATAATAAGCACTGAAATATTATACTATCAGATAAATTTTTTATTATTTCAATTCAAACAAGATGGATTTCATATTAAATTTGAGTGTTTGACATTCAAAAAAGTTCCAGAGTTTAAAAATTTTTAATGATCATCCCCAAATTCAAAGACAAAGATCCTGTCAGTTAGGCCCCACACCCACATGCAATTATCAGTCAGTCAACTATTTAATTGCAAAATTGAGAACAAAGGACTCCTATTGTTTATTCCACCAATAAGAGAGTTGTTAGTGGGTGCAGTCTCATAAAGTCATTTGTTCTCACTCCTGCAATTAGTTTAATTACATGTGGATGCATGGCCTTATGAAAACTGAACCTTATCTCTTAAGCTTCGTAGCTACCTCTTTAGTTAACTCAATTCTACTATATGCTGGCATTTAAAGACACCTGAAAGTTTTTAACTCAAAATGAGTATCACACCACTTAAAACTCCAGATATACTATGATAAATAAATTGCCAATCAAAATAATCTTTTAGATGAATAAATGATAAGTTCATTTTTTATTGCCTTTATTGTAATCTGCTGACAAAAATATCCCACTACAATTTTGCATTCAGTGGAAAATAAAAAACATCAATTACTTTGAACTTTTAAAACAAGAATCAAACATTTACCAGTGACACACAAACATCTATATGCTGCTTTATTAAAATAATTGCCCATAACTCATTAGCAGTGCTGGATTTACCTATAGGCCAAGTCCTAGGGCCCTGCAATTCTAGGAGCCCCAAAATTATCAATGTTTTTTTTTATTAAAGTTTATAAAAGTTGAGCCCATTTTTTTCTTATTAAAAGTGATAGATAGAAAGTAAAATTTTAAAGAATCTTTACAAGTTATAAAGAGCCTTTAAAATTCTATGTAGCTGATTTAAATTTTTGTTTGTTATAAGTTATTTCAGAGATGATTATTATTTTTAGGGGCCCCAAAGCCTTGCTCATCCTAGGACCCCAAAAATGCAAATCCGGCTCTGCTCATTAATAGGAAAGGTCATTTTGCAACACAATGATGCTAGAATGCAAACAACAAAAAAAACTGCTGAAAAATATTTGAATTTTGTCCCATCTAAAAAACATCAACAGTCAGCACAAAGAAGAGGGAAAATACAAAAATAAAGTTTTTCTTTTCAATTTAAAATTATCTTATTAAAGTACTTTCAACTCTCTGCATCACTTTAAAACACAATTTTAGAACTCAATCCAAAAGTGTAATATTGCACTATTCTGATTGCAGAGAGTCGAAAGCATTTCAATAAGGTTTTAAATTGGAAACGAAAACTTTATTTTTGTATTTTCCCTGCTTTTTGTGCTGATTGTTGATAATTCTTAGAAAATAGAGCAGTATAATTCAATTGAGAATCATATTTTCCAATCTAGTTTAATCTCCAGAATTACCTCTGTCAAATTTAAAAACTTAAAAAGTATGCAGATATGGAAGACTTCATAAATGCAGTTGAAAAATTCAGCATTTCCAAACAACTTAATATTTCAAACAAGGAATTGAAAAATGACATACTGTTATAAATAATAATAGTAATGGAGAAATTTATTTTTCTGTTAATAATTCTTTGGGATGATCTGATAAGATACAAATCATTGATAAATGTTGAAGAACCTTCAATTCATTCGCTATGTGCAGAATGTTACTGAAAGATTATTGTAATAAATCAAAACAACTGAATGGCTTGCAAAAACTTCCCAATAATGTGAATATACTTCAATAACAAGTCTTACAAAAATATTAGTGTTAATTAAAGATAGGTAGAAACCAAATATGTATATCCTTTTCACTAATATATTGCTGAATTTCAACATGAGTAAAAAATATGAGTATTTTAGAAGTTAAAATGTGTTTTGGTAACTTGAAATTCATGGCTACCAAAATACTATGAAATATTTTCAGTATTGTTTTTCTTTTTAATGTTCTGGAAGCATTGAATTCTAAAGGAAAACAGAAAAATCTTTGTAATTTCACCTACTTCTTTTTTCTCCACTATAGAACAAATTTTTCTTATATGACAACAATCTAAATTTATTTAAACCAGTAATCAAACAAGCCTTATTATTGAATAAAAGATTTTATCATTTTTGTTTAAACAGACTTATATGGGTTTTTGAATTCCATAAAACTATCTGTAGAATATTAAATCTCAAAAACATTAATGGAATTATTAAAATTTAGTATTTTTATTTTTGTCTTTTAGGAAAATTTTTATACATGATGAACTTGTATAGATAATTCTCTATACTTAATACTTTATCATCTTTTCTTGTAATACACAACTTGAAAATTAGTATATTTCAGTTTAGCACAAGGAAATATCTTTGATACTGTTAAGCTTGCGTTCTAAAGGAAAAATAAGCTTATTTATCTTTTATAAGCTATTTATTATAAATACAGCAGAATATTTTGTAAGTTGGGAATCCAACCATCTTCCAACTTACCTAACTGTATCATTCTGCAAAACTCTGCAGAAATCAAATCTATATATGTTAAAGCATACATTATATAGTACTAGTGGATTATTTAACATTATTCTTTTATATAATTAAAAATAGTTGTATTAGTCATACTGTAAAGCAATTGCTTACCATCTTGGAGGATCTGGATTCAATTTGGAATCCCATAGCTTCAGTTTTTCAAGTGGTGCTGGGTTTAGCTTAGCTTGTTAACTAAAATTAACCTTACATAAATATGAATTGAGAATTGTCTGTATACTTCTATTATGTGCTCTTACTTTATTTTAAGAGTCTATATTCTATCCAGTTATTGAAGTAATTTTGTCCTTATTTATCTAATTAATTACCATAACAATCTCAATAAAACTTTAGTTTTTTGCGAAACAATGGCAACTATAATATGATTCATACTAAATCGATGAGATATGCTCTTTCCCATTCACTGTATATAATATATACAGTGAATGGTATATAGGTAAAAAGAACTTCACTCACTTATTGTTATATTATACAATAAGTGAGTGAAGTTCTTTTTACCTATTGGCTTCAAATCCTGTCACCATAGTTTTCTTTCTCCATTCTTTCATCTTTTGAAGAATAAAGAACAATGTATTCAATAATTTAAAGTACATAGTTACAAATACATAAAAGTCAGGGAAATGACTTTTACATATTGATATCTACTAGCCTGAACACTTTTAATTGATGTAAATCAAAGTTTATATACAAGAAAACCTGTGCTGGTGGCCAGCCTGCAAGCTGTGGCCACCTTAATATACACCCAAGCATATTGCAGGATTTTTAAACTGTGTAAAATGGCTATTGGTGTTCCGTAGCCATAGCCAGTGATATTTAATTTCGGCATCTTGTGTGCAACATCTACTAGGTGGCCAGCAAATCATGTTTTGATCAAAATGCCAGATGGGGTCTAGATCTATCAACATTCTAAAGTGAAAAAAATTCCTGAAAACAGACATTAATTAGCAATTTCTTTTCTTAGATTTGATTAACAATGTGAAACTGTGTCATAAACTTTGTATTTTAAACTTTGACAATTAATAAAGAAATTTGTAACTAACTGTATCTGGTGGTCAACCTGTGTTTGGTGGCCACAATCTCAGCTGCTGAAAGCTGGCCACCTAGCACAAATTTTCCTGTATTACTTAATTTATATGTATTATTTATTGATCTTAAGCTAATTATTAATGGTACCATATCTTGCCATGTGGCATTCTCTCTCTCTATCAGAACAATGCATTTATACAGCATTATGATATCATAATCCTCCCTAGCCTGTTTTTGATTCACATATTTATTAAAAAAATAATTTTTCTGACAGGATTTTCTTTAGATAACTAAAAAAACTTTTTGTTCAAATCAGGAATATCTGTACAGTACATTCATAAAAGGAAATTTAAAAAATATTATTTTTATTTGAATTTGAAAATCTAAACAATCAAAATGATTGGAGAAATGATAATTGTTGCAGTTTTTAGTATTTTAAATGTACATTATGAAAAAATTATTCTGGAATATTCATGACCACCATATTCCTCTGCATCAGCCAGATATGCAATCTTTGATTTTGATTTACAAATTTTAAGAAATATGGAATATTAATATTTCAAAATGTTGTCACACTTTAATCTTGTATCTGTATTATTTAATTAATAATTTCTGATTCAATTATTTTCATGTAAATGCTGCTGAAGCAAATAACTGCATTTTGAATCAAACAAGAAATTGAAGTGATTAGTAGTTCAGTTTCTTGTTTGATTCAAAATTCAATAGTAATATATTAATTTTGCTAATTTATATTTTAAATGCATGAATTCCCAAAGTGATGATTTTTGAATGATTTGTCATAAAAATATAAGCATAATTAAATTTTCAATTTGCTAAATGTTCATATTAAGCAGCTTATCATGGAAATGCAACAATTTTATGTAATTATATAATTCTTCTTCCTAGGGTTTACAATATCAAGATCCTGATAATTTTTACCAATGTACAAATATTGATTTTAATATAAAAGTACCAGTTCTTTCAGTATTGATTCATTCACATAAAATTAATAAAATTGTCAAACAATAGAAATAACTTTAATTTTCCAATAATTGTGTGTATTTGATATTTAAATTAAACTATAGATCTTAACTTGATGTCTAATATTTCTTAAACTACACAAATAAATGCAAAATTTGGATTGTCGCAATGATCTTAGGTATCACAGTTTATGCAATAATTGTTAGAGTCATGTTGCTTAAGATAACATTCTTGATAGATTTAAGCTGAATTTTCATATTTACGAAAAAGATAGATTAATTACAAAGCAGGACTTTAAAATTATTAATAAAATAGTTTGAACTCAAATTCATATCATGAGAATTAACAATGACCTGAAAAATTACAGGCATCATGAATTTATACACTACTCTCTACTCCAATGAGGTTTGCAGAGAGTACTTTGAAAAATAGAATTTGGAAAACAGTTATAAGTGCCCTCAAGCTTTATACAAAAATAAAAAATTCTAATGATTTTTTTTATAGGATTATTATTGCATGGAAAATATCAAATTTTAATCTGCATTAATTTTGTTTGTATTCTCTGAGAATACAAACAATTCAATACTGGAATTGACATTTTTTCTTAAAACATTGGTGCTTATGCCGTATCAGCTGTTAAAAATTCTGCTGCTATTTAGTGGCATATATCATATGGCTCTGCTTAAAACTGTATTTATTGAGTTTCCCCACACATTTTTTTCCAAAAACTGTGGGGAAACTCAATAAATATCTAGGGTCTATCAGTAATCTATCATGCATGGCACTATCATTTTGCTATAGTTTAAAGCAAGTTTTATCCTCTAATATAAAAAATCAAATTTTTTATAACTCTAAATAATAGTACAATAAGATTAAATTTAAATGAAGATTTCATGCATTTTACTAAACTAATCTGCATTTAAGTAATATTAATTTATTATATAGGATTTGTTACACATTCCTAATAAAATATGATTTAAAATAACTTTTTCATAAAATTGAAAAAAAAAGTTAAATGAGTTTATGATGAAATTTAAAAATTTCATCAATTATAATTAAAAGGAATTATTCACTTGTTGCTGTTACAGTTTAGAGTAACAAGTGATATTCACTTCTTTGATATTATAATACAAGATTAACTTCTAGTCCATTAAATGAAATAAATCATCTTGTTTTTCTTAAAAATCCTATCTTCAACCAAAAAGTAGCCAGATTAGATTATATAAAACAACAAACAGATCAAAAAAAATTGTAAAATGACAGTTTGCTGCAATAACCTAAATTTGCTGCTCAGCTGGGTGAAGCAGAATTAACATGTTAACTTCTTTGCAGATCCTTTTTTTAAGTTTGAGAAATACTGCTCTAGTCAAATCAGCTAAATAAAATTTTGTGTGTAAATGTTCATGCTTTATAGGTGTTACCTACTATATTCATTAAATAAAGATTTATTAATAAATTATTATTATTATTGCTTTTGCAGCTGAAGGATCGCTATTGCTATATGCAATAAAAATGCAAAGAAAGCTGAACATAAAAAAAAAAATATACATTAATATTATAAATTTTTATTTTATGTTTTTAATAACAAAATTTTTGATGATAAATTATCTATTTTTGATAATTTTTTCAGAATACAGTATTTATTATTGTAATAAAAGTTTGATTTAAAGCAGTGCTTCTCAAAGTGTGGGTCACAGCTCCATATGGGGTCGTGTAACAAAATTTGGGGTCGCAGAAATTTTAGCAAATGTTTTAATTCATATTCCTAGTTTATATACCTCTATACCCAGGATCGCAAAAATATTTTCTCAGTAAAAGGGGTTGCCAAGTGAAAAAGTTTGAGAAGCACTGATTTAAAGAATTGACTTGTGATAAATTTTTTTTCCAGTAATTTTTATTTGTGGAATACTAGTATCTGGTTTTTATAAATTAAAATAATGAAATATCAGTAAAATGGCTCACAATATTGGTCAAAATCTTATCTTCTCCCCATACATTTCTGTAAAACAAAATCACAATCTCCATTCTAAATCTAACTTTACATTTACCAGGTAATAAGCTATGACATTATAACCAAAGTACCAAAATTGCTATTTAGAAACAGATCATGCAACTAACAATTTTAAGATAAATTTTTTAATCATAATCTATTGCTTCGTAAATGTGAAATCATTAATAAAATGCATGTAAAAATGTTACATAACTATTGTAGTGGACTAAAAAGGGGCACAACTGAGCCCAAAATATATATTTAAATATAGCAATGAAGAGCATAACCATTCATGTAAATAAATAGTCTTGTTTTTCTATAAATTAGTAAAATTGGCTCTAACATTGACTGACAATGGCTAAATTTTCTTACATTGCCATTCTAGTTTTTGATTTTTTTTTTCAAAATGGCTCATTCTTGGAAATTCTTTTTTTATTTCAGAAATAAAACATATCCATCGCTACCTGCTGAAGGAGTGATAGCTAATCTTCTTGGAGCTTCACTAGCTGTGTTGGGAGTTTTAGTAGTGTACTTGGTGGCATCTCCGCAGTTTCGCCGACAACCTCTCCCAGAAGAAGACGTTTTGCGCTTAGAACCACATTCTCCTGTCAACTGATTTTCATACCTGACTTTGCAAAGATTTACTGAATATTTAATATACATTGTAATTTTGTTGCTTCTTTGTGTTAAGGCAAGACCATCCATAATATTAAAACCAAGAATATTTTACTGTACTGTCATCTTGTCATAACCAGAGCTTTCATTATAATGGCCAGTAATTGTTAAAAGTTGTTCAATATGATTTTATCCCATTCTAGATTTTGCATTCAAATTTATTACTTTTAATCTACAAAATAATATATTCAAATTTTAATCTATGAAATTGCAAATAACTCTAAACAATACTAAAATTATTATACATTTAGGTATCTAAGACACAACAAAAACTGCCACATTATCATCTTTTTGAAACTTATTATTATCTATTTGCATTTGATTTTTCACTTTTTTGAATAAAAAAATTTAGTAATTATCAAATCTATCACAAAGATACATTCAACTATTTTTTTTTATAAGATCCCCTATTTATGTGGTTATAGAACTACACAGATGTGTAAATCTTATTTGGATTGAATTTCTATAAAATGAAAATCAAATTCAGTGAACAATTTATTTTTTGCAATAAAAAAAATATCACATATGCCTTAAATTTTCTTATATCTATGCTCACAGTATATTTATTAATTTTATTAACATGTAGCTTTATGTATATTAAATTTAGACATTCTTAGACTGACAACTAAATTTTCAGAATGGATTAACTGCATAAATAGAGGATCTACTGTGTATCATATTTGCCTTTTTATGAAATTAAGCATTCTGTTCTGGAAATGCAATCATAAAAATTGTTCCTAAAAATCTGTCGAGAAACACTAAATGATAAACTAGTCCATTTTCTAGTCAAAAAAATAAAAAAAATTTTTTAAAACTAAAAATATTATACATATTGCAAGAAATTATGAATTAATGGGAAACTTTCTTAATTGTTGTATTTGTGGCTTTATATGTGAATACAGTTAATTTCAGCTTGAATAAAAATTTGTGTAATTATCAAAGATTATTAAAAATGCATAAATTGACAGTCTTGATGTGAAAATATCCCATATATCAAACTTTATTGTACTTTAATAGTATAATTTCCTGTATATTGTTTGTAAAATATTGTTTAAATAAACAGTTACTTTAACTGCATTCTCAATAATCAAGAGAGAATATATTTTTAATGGTCTGTTATAATAAAACAATAGGAACTACTACCCAAAGTAAATTTCAAAGTCAACAACAACAACTATGACAGCAAAGAGACACACTAAGCACTATGCAGAAATAAACCCTTTATTTCAGAAAGAAATGCTTTCAACCATTTTCAACTGGTCTTCGTCAGTTAATCAGCTGACAAAGTTTCTGAAATAAAGATTTTATTTCTGCATAGTGTTTAGTTTGTCTCTCTGCTATTATTAGTTGCAGAATGTCTACGGCTTTAGTAACAACTATGACTCTAAATACAGTAATTACTTCTCTCAATACAATATCATTTTGGCTAAAATTCAATTCATTCAATTGTCATTCTAATAATTAAAACAGAAAAAAAAAATAAAAGAATTAAAACAGTTTGAAAGTAGCAATAATAAATAAAATAAAACGTTTCCTCCTCCTCCACACACTATTACTGGTTGCATCATTTAACCAATTTTGATAAAATTTAGAATATAGACATTTTAAATTTCAGAAGCTAATTTCAATATAAGTGGATCAAAATAAGTAATATGAAAGTTTATTAATCACCTTTTATTATTTTACTTTTATAATATATATATATTAGGATTTAGTTAACATCTACTCAAAAAATTAGCTAGCATGACAAATCATTTAAATGAAACTATAATAAGATTATTGTGCATTTATTGATTTTTTTTAAGCAACAACAGAATGAGAATACAAATTAGTCCTGGAAAATGTAAGTACTAATAAAAATTTTTGACATCAGCTCATTGGGAAATTTGTCAGCATCCAGCTTACCTAATTCACCCATTTTGAAGAGAATATGCTAAAATCCAATTTAGGAAATAAGATTTTAATTTTATTATATTTATAAATAACCAAGGCTCTAAAAACTATTTGCTAAGAATGAGTTAAACAAAATCTAATATCTTTTGAATCAGAATGAAATTTTATTTCCTATATGTAATATATTAAAATTTGTGTGTAAATAATAATTTATTTATTTCTGAAAACTGAAGAAAGTTAGAAGATTAGGTAATTCATAAACCAGAAAAGTCAGCTTTTAATTGAACAAAACTAAAAATATCAAAATTTGCCAAATGCTGTATTCTAGATCCACTTAACAAATAACATATTATACAATTTAGGTGTAGTAGCAATTAAAGAATATAATTTTTAAATCATCTATAAAAAATAACATGTACCAGTATAATGCAATACTATAAATTTAATTTTGATTGTCATAAAAAACTATTTCTTCAATCTTAAAACAAAAATGAGTACAGGTACTCCTCACTTAACGACCTACCTGTTTAATGACGGCTCGAACTTACATCCAAGCTTAAGACTATTTTTTTTTTACGGAATATTTGGTTTTTGCTGATATGCATCGCTTACGACTTTTGTTTGTAATTTTCCCGCACTCGTAGTTCCAAAAAGAAAAATACTGTACTTTGTGCATAATTAAGATATAAATTTTTAATTTGAAATTTGTTTCCAATATTTTAATATAGGAACAAGTTTTTCACTTACCGACCAATTCGTTCTACGCCCGAGTCGTGAGAATGAAACCCAGTCGTTAAGTGAGGAGTACCTGTATTCATTTTTATGTTTCTGTATTTCCATAAACACTGCCACCCAATAGATTTTGATAAAACTTGAAAAGCATATTCAGGTAAGAGAGAGTAAAGTTGTCCATTATAGTTTTTCAAAAAATCAGTGGTTGCTATGTTATAATTGAAAAAAATTGTAAACTACCTTTAAACAGTTACTGTATAATAATGGATATATATATATATGTTTTATAATTAAACCTGACACAATAATAGAAAGCATACAAAGTTTGATCAAAAAATACCCAGACTAGCATCATAAAACTTTATACTTTAGAATAATTTATTATTATTAATGGTCCCCTTTGAATATTCCCCTGCAACAGATATATATGGTGACCATATTTTTTTGGAGAAAATAGAGGACAAATCAAAAATTGTTTCATAATAAGAACAAGCAGGTTGTGTTTATTTGTTTTATTAAACTAGAAAGCCTTATAACATTTATTATAAAATATAATAAACAACACAACCTTTTTAAACAATCATATTACTTTAAAAAAATTAATTTTGATATTTTTCACCAGAATGAAATTTTTAATAAATCAGAGGTTTGTGTTTTAAAAATTCATAAAACTCTATGTATGGCATGTCAAAGTTCCATTTGGTATAAATACATGCTTCTAATATTTCTACGGCTTCCTTAGTGAAATATCGGTTCAGTGGGGGATTAGATCCGTGGAGATGAAAACAAAATTCAGAGTTTTAAAATGTTTTTAAATGATTTGTGTTTATCTGTGAAATATTTAAAAATTCTAACCAACTATATTGGCAGGGACTAGTTGGTTTGTTGCCATTCTTCAGTCTTTTCATCGATGACAACACAAACATGACACTTTCACAGAAAATAATAGTGTCATGTTTCTGTGGACCATCTATTGCACACCGATATTCAATTTACTAGTTCAATTCACAAAATAAAGGACAAAATGGCCATTTTAGAGAAAAAATAAATCTAAAGGACTGTCCTCTTAGATAAAGGACATATTACTGTAGTTATATACTATCAATAATGCCTTTTCCACTGCCAGAAACACTCCTTATAGATAGTTTTGGAAACTGATCTGAGAGATTCCCAATTTTATTTCATTTCTTCAATCATTTGAAAATAATATCCTTTTTAATGAGTTCTTCAGTTTTCGAAAATAAAGAGTTATATAAGGCAAAGTTAGATGAGTATGAGGCTGGGGAATGCTTTGTTGTTCACCAAATACCGCTAAATTAGAAACAAAGTATGAACTGGTGTATTGTCATTATCAGCATCCATGATCCTTTTCCCAAATGGCTTTCAGGCCATTTCTTCCTCACTGATTCATGTTTCTTCAAAATCTCAAGATAAAAATATTGTATTGATTTGTTGTTTGACCTGTCAATATCCATTCATGATGTGCAATCTCCTAAACCCCCTAATTTAACTTCACTTTCCAAATTCTCTTTTGTCTAAGAAAATTTGGTGTTTTCCAATTGTAATGAAAGCTTTGTTTCCACATCATAAGCCATAAATCCAATTTTCATCATTTGTTATGACATTATCTAAAAACCTGGGTTGCTTTCTGCCATTTTCAAAAGCTTTTCTGAGATTATTATTCTGTTCTCTTTTTAGTCTTCTGTTTAAGAAATAAGAAACAAATTTTGCAGCAACATAACCCATACCCAAAACAATGATCAAAACATCTTTACAAGACCCAAATGATATTCCTGCTTCTTCTGCAACCTCTCTAACAATCAATGGTTACCATGGATAATTTTATGAACCTGGATAATCTTTGTTAGTTTTGGAAACTGAAGGCCTACATATTCTTTTGTTATTTTTGAAATTCTACCTTCTTTATAAAGTGCCTGAAACATAATCAAAACATGACAAGTGTTTAATATCTTTCTGTGGCACTGGATTTTTTTAAAAAAAGATAAAAATATATTTCAAGGCAGACAGACAATGTGTAATCAAGAATCAGAAGTTCAATTAACCAAATATAACAAAAGAAGCCTACAGAATATGAGAAATTTAAAAAACATTACAGGCTTTCTGGCATGAACCAGAGTAAAAATGAATTTATTAAAAAAGTTGCAGATGAAATAGACAACTATTTCTCAGCAATTTGTAGTTGAAATTTCAAAACACTGTAATGTATAGATTCTTACTGACTTCTTGAATTATTTTGGATACATAGTATCAAAAGTTTTTTTAATTTCGTTTTTCAATCTTTTGCTGATTGGTAAATAGAAAGGAGACTATCCCAGACTATTATGTACTGTCAACATCCATAACTTTAATGTTTAAGGCATTAATCAAACAAACATTTCTATCTTAGGACATTGTCTTTAGCTGTAGGTAGTGTTTCCGCCGGTTCCTGGGAATTTTTTTCATTTTCCCGTTCCCGAATCCCAAGAAAAATTTCTCGGGAAATCGGGAAAATTGGCTCCTTGAATCCAGTAATACCCACAATGGGAATTAAATGTACTACTCACAATATATCTTTTAAATATTTTTCCTATTTATCTCTATCTAAAGTTACATTGTGTTACAATATTACACACCACTAGAAATCTACGCACGACACCAGAATCAGATAACATATGACCAGCTAATTTTAGCTCTTGTAAATCGAACACATTTCATCATGGATAACAGAAAACAGTTTGTACATATTTACACAGAAAAATATTTTCATAACCCAGGATTTGACAACAAAGTCATAAAAATTACCTTAGATTTCGGGTGAAATCTAAGGTAATTTACCTTACTATGATATTGTATTCAAATCCTGGGTTGTGAAAATAAGTATTTATGTATAAATTGTTTCTGTTCTCCATGATGAATTGTTTCCACAAAGTGATGGCTAATATTACCAACTACATTCAATCAATTTGTTTGAGGCTGACAATTGCGATGTATGTGAGTGTTCTTGGTTCTCTCAGCTGATGTAAATCAATCTATTTAGAAACAAACTTGTACTGCTAATTATTCTAATATTACAATAATTTCCAATCTCATATCCAGAGTCGGCTCAACATACGATCGATCTGAGCGCCTGCTCAGGACACCAAAAGGCGCTGGTGTATTTTGCATTTTGTTATTATTATTATTATTATTATTATTATTGTAGTAAGATACAATTAATTTTTACACATAATTCAAACAGTGTGCGGAATGGGGATCCTCTGGCACTCCCAGAAGGGTAATGATTCATGCAACAATATGTAATAAACCGTATAATCAATAGTAATAAAGATATATAGATTCAAAGAATTTATTGTATACAATAGTATTCAAAGAATTTATTATATACAATAGTATACAATATTGTATACTATAAATCAGTAAACCGCAGACAAAACGATAACAGAAAAATAATACTATATAAGTACAGAACGATTCAGAGTTTATTGTGAGTTGACCAAGTGAAATTTGAAGAAATAAATAAGAATAAGACATATTAAGAAACAATTTGATTACGAAAGCAGAGAGAAATCCCTAATATGTCCGAAAAACAATTTCAAATAAATTTTTTTAATGTATTAATAGACACAATTTTAATATCAATGCAGATTTAAATTATTATACACGAAGAAACTTTAGGTTTTTATATAGCATAAATAAACTATAAGAAAAACAAAAGCTTCTTAAAAATTGTTGTAATTTTCAATTGACTAACTGCAGGATCAGAAGGTGACATAAATTCGTTGTTTTCTGTGATGAATTTGTTAGTATTAAAAGACTTTTAAAGCCACTGATAAAATAACGCCGCTACAAGTTCTAAACAGAAAGAAATGAAAGATCTTTATTCGAATATTTCGATTGAATTAAGGATTTAATTAATAACTGCTTCTGTTGCTAGTGCAGAAAGAATGAGATTGGGAATATTATTGTGACATTGATATACATATCACACAATGTATGATATACGTAAAAACTTGGAGTTTTGATTAAATAAAGTTTGCATTAATTACATTTTTTATATTTCGGAATTCTAGGGAAATACAATTTCCCGTTCTCGATTCCCGAAGGTTCCAAAATGTCAGGAATTTGGAAACACTAGCTGTAGGAATATAGCAGTCAGTGATTTATAACCAGGGGTTTTTTTTTTTACAAAAAAGTCAGATAGTATTCCTTTCTACTTGAGTGCATTCAACAGACTGAACATATTCTATCATAATCAAATTTTATAAATAGATATTGATATGCTTACCAGTTTGTATCATCACAAAAAAAGATTTAAGTAGGTATCATAGGTTTATGACTATGATACATTTGATAAATCTTGTGCTTGGTCAGAGCAATTTACATGCATGAATTTAAAAACTAAATTATATATATAACAAATATTGACAAATCAATTGTGCATAAATGAACAGATGTCATAGCTATGCAGTCTACTAACAGCTTATGTATACTTTTTATGTTTTTTTTTTACTTTTTTGAGTTCCAAACAAGCAAGAATATTCTTGATTTAAAAGTATTTATAATCAGTAGCTGTCAACACTCAAAACAAAAATACAACAGCAGCTCTCAATAGAAAATAATTTGAATATGAAATTTTATAAAAAATATCAAAAAAAATTCTTATTTTTGAAATCAGCAAGAATTGCTTCAATTATTTAAGATTACAGACAAAATATTTGGATAAAAAAGATTTAGGTGTATTTGTAATTTGGCCTTTTTTATTCTGAAATCAAGATATTTTTTAGCCAGAATTATAAACCATTTTTAAGATTAAATATATAGAATTAAAATTTATTAATTTTACAACTTATTTATTACTGCATTTAGTTGTTGACATCAAGTTTTTATAACTTTATTATAAAATTTTAGTGTTGAAAGCCTTTCAAGAGCATGCCGTATGAAATAATCTAATAAATGTATTAATTAAAATGTTAGTTTTTAATTAATATATTATTAGATTATTTCATAATTGTTGAGTATATTCCGTGCAAATAATAAATTTTCTAATTAATGTATTAAAATATAATGTTGCTTCTAATAAATATAGAAATTTATTAATAATTTCTATATTAATTCATTGCATAGTTACAGGGGGTGGCCAAACTTCATGTCATTACGAGCCACATAGGAGAATCTCAAATACTCGAGAGCCACATTTTCTTCCTGGATCAATGAGAACAGCATCAGTTATTTGGGTAATCTTAATAATGATTTTTAAAAAATTATTTATTTCAGATCCATTTATTTCGTACAGATGCATACTACTTTTTACAATAGAAAAAAAAATAATATATCTGTAATTTGTTTAACTTAAATAAGTATTTGCTTCATATTTACTATTGACTTTCATGATATGGAGCCACATTGCAGGTAGAGAGCCGCATGTGGCTCGCAAGCCGCAGTTTGGCCACTCCTGGCATAGTATATTAATATTCTGTATTTTTTCCTATAAGCCTAATATTTAAATTAGACTTACAGAAATATTTCAGCCTTTTTCTATTAACAAATGTTAAAAAAAATATTTTTAATTGGCTTAGATAATAAAATATTTTTGAAATGCTATGATTCATAAAATAAGACACAAATAATACAAAATCCAAACATACATTTTTTTATTGGCCTTTGCTGCATTGGGAAAAAAACTTCCAACAATTGAATCATTAACAGCCCCAGGGTTTTAAATTCTTCAGACATTAGCAAAGCACAATAATCATTTACTGTTTATTGTACTTGGCATAAGCAAAAGGATGGACAGATCTCAATGAACAAAATGCCTATTCTGAAGTTTATACATGATCAAGGAACCCTTCTGATGGCAGGACTGAGGCACTACTATTCCTACACAGATATTTTCCTGGAACTTTTTCAAACAATATTACACTCTCATGTCCTTTCATACATATTCTTTTCATAGTTTACAGTTTTCAGTACAAAAAAGTCTTGGTCACAGTAAGTACGAGTTCATCAAAGAGAAAAATCTCTGTGGTCCTAACTTCTTACCGTGATGCTGCTCTCGTTTTCTTCTTCCACGCGAACACTCATTTCAACACATGCACGCAATACGTACAAAAGAAATATTCATTATTTGGTTTCTGCATGACATATCAGCCAGAGAGAGAAATCATTTTTAAAAAAGATAAAATGAAAAAATGGGCATTGTATAGCACTCAGTCCTCCTTTAGGCCAGCATTCTCCAAATAAAACTAGACCACATTCTGACAATATATTAAAACATATAGAGTCTGTCATACAGTTTCCCATTTCAAAAGACTTGCTGAAGACTTGTTGAGGTTAAGTTAATGTTTTATGTTGCATTCCCACTTGATTTTCTCTTTCTGGCTGAGACAAATCATTGTAAACTGTCTTGCAAAAGTTATAAACAGAAAATAACTTCACGCGTAATGGGCTCCCTCCATTCTTTCAGACAAACGCTGTACCGTCAGTCCTCAAACGCGAATGAAACATTAAAAAAGTTTTTCCCCGTACAGATTAATTATGCACAGCATTACCAAACTTGATCGATTCTTTTTATTTTCTTAATTTTTTCCTTAAATTGGGAGCTATTTTAAGTTACACTCGGCACTTGTTCAATTTTTGATGTTCCTGTGTAACCTGCCAACAGATACTTCGGCAAAAATGTAACAAATGGAGGCTTTTGCACATTCTGCAAGTAAATGAATTACTAGTTTTAAATATCTGCCCATGGCAGCCAAATGTTTCAATACTCTGCAGTCCATATAATAAAAACTTCAGCTGGATAACATGTTCACGGATGACAATAATTACCGTTCAATTAAATTTTTATATTTTAGTAAAAAATATTGTACTATGTTTTTATTTGTAAAATGCCAATTAATAGTTAGACATTGCTTCAACATATCAAACTTTAAAAAAATATATATTATATATTTATATTTAAGACTAGTTTCTCTTACTTGCAAGAATGGGATCTCCACATTTGAGTTTCTATCATCTGCCAATAAGCATGATTTTGTTTGCTCAGCAAACAATGTCAGGAATGTCTCCACAACACATCTTACTTATTTAATATTAAACTCTTAAAAAAATGAAAACAGTTGTAGATTTGGAAAGTGGAGGTCAGCTTAAAGGGTGGTGCAAAAAATAATACATAGCTGTACAAGACAATCTTTCCTAAAATTTTCATTAAAAAAAATTTTTTTAAGAATATAAAAGTGCAAGCATGAAATATCAACAAAACAGAAAAGGAATGTCAGAAAATGTTCCAGTAGTTTTAACGTAATTATCTGGCTGTTCCGTTGCGGACGAACATAGACTCCGGCCGCACCGGAGTGGCCGTTAAAAACATTCAGATTACAAGGCACAGTTAAAAGCCTGCTTAGGACAAAAAGTTGAGACTACAGTATTCTACCATCTAAGCGTCGAGGTACTCCATTTATAAAAAACAATAGAGTATGATAAAAAAATAGTACAGCACTCGATAACAGCCACTTTTTTCAGAACCATGCCTACCAGCAGATAAATCTTATTAGTGGCATGTGGCAAATTACAAAAGAACAATTTTCTTACAATTAGTTAAACCCTGAGCACAATGTCAATTTCTCAATACAGGGAAGACAGGAATGACTGACTTGAACACAGGATTTCTAATCCATTCTCTCCACTTCCCAAACTTTGATCAGATGAGGGTAATGCTCTTCTGTGGGATGCGCCTGCTTAGGAAGAGTTCAGATTTCATTCAAATGAAGTTCAATGAACACCAAACACTTGAAATACTTTTCTTGTATCAAATGCAAACTTGCACTGGAAGAGTCTTCTATACAAAGGCCCTTTATTTTTATTATTTTTTTATTATTAAATGGCATTTTGAGTCTTTAGGAAGGTTGTCTTGATTCCTTTCCACTTGATCCTTCCTGAACATTGTTATAAAAGCACCATAATCCATCTAGATAATATATGATGGAATAATGCACAGAGTGCCATGCTCGGAGAAAGTAATATAAGATCTTTTAATGATCAGCTGATTGTGACAATTTCCTTTCAATATTTACTGGCAGGCAATCATCACATGCAAGTGAATAAAAAAATAAAATAAAAAAAAAATACAAATTGGTAAAATACCTAATTTGCACATACATAAAATACTCCAATCCTTAGCCCAATCAAAGATCAGGCTTTCCAAAATACATCTTTCAAAATCTTTATACATAATAATAAGTTATTTCACAAATAGTTATACCATAATTTACAATTCCTAAGAAAACATATCATTTTTCTTCTTGATCATTTACAAAGAATTCTTTCTTTCATCTGGTTCTTTCAATTTATTGAACTTTCAACCGGATCAAGTGCGGAAAGGAAATACTGCAACCATAAATGTAATTTACTCTTTTTTTTTCTTGCTTTTGGGATTCACCCAAAGCACCAGAAAAGGGCTTTTAGTTTTTTCCAGAATTGTTTCACAAATATTACCTCTTTGGTACCTACCATATTTGGCTTCTTTTAGTATGGTTATCCATTCTAGATTTTGAACCATTAAACTATATATGCGATTTTTTTGAAATGTCTCTTCAATTCAGAAGGCAACCAAAGTAAAACATGCCTTTGGTGCTGGTGGTAAAATCGCATAGTCTGGTAGCTCAGACATTCAAAACCACTAGTAGGTAATCAAAGAGGCCAATGTATTTTGCCATGCTATGCTAAACTACTACTAAAGCTATGTCTACAAGTCTACTGCTAATTGTAGACATAGATCAGACGAGGGACAAGACGAAAGACGACATTTAATTTCCGCACAACCACCGGTAGACGTACCTAACATTAAACACATTTAAAAACAAACATCTTTTTTTTCTTAAACTCAAAAGAACTTATGTAATTAAACAAGTAGTAGAGAAAAAGATCAAAAACTGTGCCACCAGAGAATAGCCACAAATTCCATACAATAAAAAAATAATCAAAAGAAGATGTTTGTGGCACTTTACATAAAAAATCCCTTGTTGGGATATCTCCGTTATTCTCTCTAAAGCTGACTTGTGTGAAACAGTTTAAGTTACTCTTAAATGGCTGCCATGTCCATCGACGGTTCTAAAAAAAGGGAATCTACTCTTGCTGCAATACTATAGTCAAGGAATGTGATGGGCACTGGCAACCATTTTGATAGCTTTTTCTTCTTCGTTACTGATGTTCACCAACTCGCTAAGTTAATAACAACAGACACCAATCGTGTCAAGTAGAGAATCTCGAGAAATAACACTCTGTTTAAAAAATAGCCTTTGGGATCAATAATAAAATAAAGGTACTTCTCTGCAACTGTAAAACTGTTTCATCTAGAAGGTAAAGAACTTCTCATCACTTTGAAATACAAGAAAAAACAAAGTAACAATCATCATTCTTGATCATCTGAACAACAAGTCTTGCGATGGACATCTTGACCACTTTTCTAGGTGATGAGGTTGCAGGACTGCAGTCACATTGCCAAATCGTTTCACATGTTTTATTCAGATCTGTAAATATTATTATAGAAAACATTAGATTAGAAATTCAAAATTACAATATTTAAATGAACTACTTTAATCAATCTTGTAATTTATGAAATGTAGATTTTTCTACAGTTCAAAACATTTCAAAGACAAAGTTCATAAATATGCTAATTCAATTTTCTATTTATATACTTCAAGGATGAATCATATCAAAATTGCAATTTTCAATGAGGAGAAAACAAAAAAGATTTAAAAAATACTTAAAATTTAATAGCATCAATTTAGTTTTTGAGAATTTATTTAATTTAACCCCTTGAGTGCCTTTGCTGTGCATACTGGCAAAGCATCACCTGTGGGGAGTGAGCTTTTGCCCTGTATACATGACAAAGGCATGGAAGAGGTAATTGGATGTTTCAACAATTATTTTACGCTAATCTAAAATAGTTTTTCGAAATTTAATTACTCTAAATTGTAGATTACATTTATTATTATTGAATATCAATTAAAAATTATTTCCGTTTTATAATTAATATTATTTTTAAATTTTAAATGGGCAGGGAACACACGCTTAAAATTTCTGCTGATTCCTTCCCAGGAAATTTCTGTTTTATCTACTAAGCTCAATACTGTCTCTTATTGGAAGAAAAAGTATATTCTGAATCAATAAGTGCAAAAAAGCTAATATAGCTGTTAATGTGGAAGAGAGTTGTTCTTACTTCAGAATTTTTTCTTAAAAAAAATCAATTATTATTGCAAAATAAAGCACAAAATTATTAAACTGTTGAGTAAATATATAACTTAATATAAAAAACTGCTTAAAAATGATATCTAATATAAATTTAAGGATTTGTTATAGGAGCATATACAGCAATAATTTAGTTAGGGAAACTTGGATGTGTTACTAATTTACTAAATAAACGATTTTTCATCGAAATATGAGCAGAAATACATCATTTCTGGCTTGTTTCATTCAGGATGGACACAGCTATCACAGATGTAATAATTTGAGTGAAGCCTAAAAAATTGCAAAAAAAATAATATCAAATTTGATATTATATAAGCAATGAATATATTTTAAATTAATAAATAAAAAAATAATTGTATTGGTAAAAGTAACATATAAATTCTATAAACAATAAAAATTTTAGATTTCTTCAATGAAAAATAAGTGCAATATGATTTATAATTTTCTCAATACTGTTAGACTTAACTACAGAAAGCTGATAGCGCAACGCTGTCGGCAGCACGAAAAATTCACTGGCACTCAAGGGGTTAATGAACTATTAATCTCACACTTTCATCCATCATTATTTTTTAATGGAGTCAGGCCACAAATAATATTTTATTACAGTTAGCTCAACATTATGTTTAAGCTACATATTTGTAAGTTAAAAGTTCAAATATGGTTTTACAATATTTATGCCCATGTTACTTGATTTATTTATGTTTTCTGTGTTATTTATTGATTTTAGGTATCACATTACTATTATAGTATCTATACATGCAGTGTTGTATCATTTTCAATCAGGGAACAATATGGTGCCGTAACACTGAATAGGTGCAATCATTGTAGTCATTTAGCTTTGGGAGCTTTTAATCCAGAATTTTTGCTAATAAATTATTTTTATGTAAAAGTCAACTTGTATAAATTTACAATAAAGTATAACCGTAACATAAATTTGGAAATGGTTATAACTTGTATTATTATATTAACATAATAATACAATATTAACAAGTCTGGGGGAACTAATATTATAAAGAACTGGTTATGCTTTATCATATAAAACAAAGGTAGGAATTTTTTTAGGATTTATGGTAATTTATATATACAGGGTACAATAATTAAAGGAGAGGTGTTTAGAACCCAATAGCCAAGAATTTGTTGGGCTAAACTCAGCTAATTTGGTGTACATACTTTCCAGACTATGGGAATTTGATTTCAATAAAGAAAATAAAATGCTCCAAAACATGCCATCAGGGGGAAAACTCTACTGTAAGCAGAGTTAAGACAATGTAATAAAGAAAACAAAAGGTCACAGTTGACAATAATTTTTATTCTGACTCAATTACAAATATGATTCAATATGTTGCCCTTGTACATTTTCCAAAAACTGCATTCTATGAACTGCATTTTCTACCGTGGATCTCACAATTTGTCTCATATGAAGTATTATTTCATCCTTCAAAGTTGCTAAATTGTCTACATGTTCTTGGTAAACCAAGTTTTTTAAATACCCCCATAACCAAAAATCATATGGAGTGAGATCAACCAGGCAAACGGGCTGGCCTCTTCAAAAGGAATACTTGACTAATTATTCAGTCTTTGGTGAAATGCTGTCACAGGACTTGCTGCACTGTCAACCCTACGTGAGGGGGTGCTCCATTCTGCATAAACATGATCATGTCAGACATCAATGCTGTTGGAGTTGTGGAATAATAAAACTGAGCAGCAATTCCTCTGAATACAGTGCATTTCTCCCTGGTAGCACATTTCAGAACTATTTATTTTATTGTAATTGAATTCCCATAGTCTTTCATTAGAAAGTATGTACACCAAATTTGGCTGAGTTCGGCTCAACAGATTCTTGGTTATCAGGTTCTAAACACTTCCTCTTTAATTATAATCATCCAGTATATAATATATTTTATGATACAATACCATAATTTTAAGTTAAGTTATCTATTGATAATATAATTTTTGATAATCATCATGATTATTTGCATAGATTATATTTAATTATATATTTCTTAAAATTTGAAAGTATACTTATTATATTTATACATAAGTATGCAAGTTTTCCTAGTTTTATAAAATTTTTATAATAATGGACTGTGATAATTTGTACTTGTTTTTTGATTTGGGAATATAATTTCACTTTTACAAAGAAACCATTTCATTATCAATTGATTAATCCAGGATCACATTATCTATATGTGCAAAACACATACTGCATTCATATACCAGAGATAAAAATGTCAAGGAAGAAAAATGAAGAAAATTTAAATAAAAAATACATTGCAAAGTACATCTTGTAGATGTGCTTGTATAGCATTACTTTCCTGTGTGCAAAACATATCTACATTTTGTAACAGGCAATTGTAAGATGGAGTCTTTTTTTCCACTAATCTGTTAGATTTGATAGAATTATTTTATTTTTTCCCTCAAGTATTTTTATATTCTTCTCATTTCATCTTTATTCTTGAAAACCTACTTTCTCTCTTTCAATGAACATAAATATAAAATGTATAGTGTTAGCACATTTCTGGATAAATATTCTATAATTTATTTAAATCAATAATTGTTTATATTTTCTTCTATCTAATAAATTACAATCCTAGTTCATATATTAAACAACTTTTTTCTGTATACCAAATTTTGTAAATATATTCTATTATTCAGATGTTCTATTATCAATTTAATGATTTGAATAATTACAATAATACCTCGATTATCGCGGTTAATGTTGCTACAAAAAATACCGCAATAATCGAATCCGCGATAATTGGGATAAATAATGTGCGTAAAATGGATTACAAATTATATTTTATTAAAGGTTTAAGTGAATGTCCAATTAAATTTTTACTTATTTTCATTTGATCTGTAATAAACTTTCTACACAAGATAAAGCTTAAGGGTTATTGAAACAGTTAATTTAAACAAAGAAAATGAAAAATTATTATATACTTTCAGGAAATATTTGTTATGCCATTTTTAAAAAAATTTTTGATTTGCATATACTGTATTTAGAATAGTTTGCTTCTAATTCAATTTGTAAATATGCAATTAGTAGATTTTAATGGAGTTTTTTGGAAATAACATCAATGGAAGATAGAGCGTTTTGCTAAGTTCATCCTTTTTCTTTATGCATAAATCTTCATTATAGTTGAATGAAAAAGAAAATAGTATTATTGTAAAGGTAGTGTTTGTAAAATTTTAGTGAAAAAAAGGAAGATGAATTTATTTTGTGTTTGAAATAGATAACAGGAATAACAGTAATAATAATGAAAGATATACTTCATTAAAAAAAAAATCTAAGGTAACTGATATCGAAATATACTAAAACAACAGTTTTAAAATAAATTTTGCAAAAACTAAACATAAATTTTTCCTTTTCTTTCTTTTTCTATTATATTTATTGATATTTTTATTTAATTGTGAATACAAGGTCTTTTATTTTAACTCAATATTTTGGAATATAGTAAAGATCAAAATTATGTTACTTTTGAACATGTCTGATGATGATGATGACTTCTAATCTGCATACTCAATTCAGCAATGATATCTCCTTAAATGGAGATCTTAAAAATTATTGAGTTTAAGAAGTTTTTTGATGAATTATGAATGGAATAAATATAGTAATGAATTGTAATAATAATATAATTATAGTAAAGTTCTCTTAAGTTCAATCAGTCCTAGCCGTTCACTCGTGTCCGATTCTTGCCTATTCCATGGGTCATGTCCCTCCATGTCTTCCTGTCCCTGACCAATTCCCTCAGTTCCTTGATGTTCTTGCCCGTGTCCTTCTTGATTGTATCCAGCCAACGGTTTTTCGGTCTTCCTCTAGGTCTTGTTCCTCTTATCATCCCCAGCATGACATCCTTCTCCAGCGAGTTGGCCCACATCACATGACCGATCCGTTGGCTTCTGCCTGGTGATCTTGCCTTCCATAGAAAAATCGGGATTGATGCGCTCCAAGACTGACTTATTGGTAACCCTCATTGTCCAGGGGATTCTTAGGAGTCTTCTCCAGCACCACAGTTCAAATGCGTCAATCTTTCTCCTGCCTGCCTTTGTTAGGATCCAGGTCTCACACCCATAGGTGGCAATGGAAACACAATGGCGGTGACCAGTCTGCACTGTCCTTACACCTCCAAATTGGGTCCATGTTGACCATCGCTGTGAACCCGAGGGTGATTCTTCATGTAATTTCAGGGCGTCGGTCGCCATTGCGGTCTGCCATGGAGTCCAGGAAGATGAAGCTATCGACCACCTCAATCACTTCGTTATTGATCTTTATATGGACTTCCTTGGTGGCAGTGATCATAATTTTCATTTTCTTGATGTTTAACTGAAGTCCCATCTTCTTACTTTCATTTTTTAACTTCATGATCATCCGCCTCAGGTCCTTCTCACTTTCTGCCAGCAAAGTTGTGTCATCAACCAACCTGAGGTTGCTTATTGTCTGACTCCCAATCTTCACCCCCACTTCAGATTCCTCCAAGTCCAGTTTCTGCATGATGATTTCAGTGTAGAGATTGAAGAGAAACGGGGAGAGGGTGCAGCCCTGTCTTGTGCCTTTCTTGATCTTGAACCAATCTGTATCTCCATATCTGGTTCTCACAGTAACTTCCTGGTTCTGGTAGAGTGATCTGATCAATCTGATCAGGTGTTCTGGCACTCCCAGTTCCCGCAGGGCGACCCAAATCTTGCTATGCTCCACGCAATCGAATGCCTTTGTGTAGTCGATGAAGCACATGTAGAGCTTCTTTTGGTATTCTCTGGCCTTCTCCATGATCCATTTAAGGTTTGCAATGTGATCGCAGGTCTCCCGGCCCCGCCTGAATTCCGCTTAGACGTCTGGTAGTTCTCGATCAATGATGTTGCCCAGTCGCTTTTGAATGACCTTCAATAGAACCTTACTGGCATGTGGTATGAGGGCAATGGTTTGATAATTGGCGCAGTCCCTTGTGTCTCCGTTTTTTGGTATGGGGATGAAAACTGACCGCCTCCAATCAGCTGGCCATGTGTAAGATTTCCAAATCTGCTGGCAAAGAGCCGTCAAGGCAGCTCTTGGGATTGGCCTGAGCAGTTTGGCAGGGATCCCGTCAATGCCAGTCGTCTTGTTGCTTGGTAGCTGTCGCATTGTCCATTCCACTTTGCTCTCCAAAAGATCTGGTTCTTGAAGCCCTGGTCTGTCTAATCTTCGTTCTGTTGATTGTTGACAGAAGTATACAGCTCTTCAGTGTATTCTCGCAATCTCTCCTTGATGTCTTGCTGGTCGGTCAGTTTGTTGCCATTGCAATCTTTGATGGTTGATTGTTGGGCTGAGAATGGAGTTTTCACCTGTTTCACTGTGGTGAATAATTCTTGGGTTCGGCCATTCCTGAAAGCTTCTTCGAGACTGATGCAGTGGGCATTAAGGGCGTTGTTCTTGTCAATTCTTGCCTCACATTGGAAATCTGCATGCAACCGCCTGGCCTTGTCCAGCTCACCTTTGGCCTTGTCTTCACATCTCTTCTCTGCAATCTGCAGGGTCTTCTCAGTTAGCCAAACTGCTCCCTTGGTTGGCATCTCGTATGGGAAATATTCCAGAGCAGTCTCTATGATAGTCCCTTTGATTGTTGCCCACATTTCATCGGTCTGTCCACCGTCCAAGCTGAGCACTTTGAACCTGTTCCTCACCTCAATCATATACTGGGTTGGGATTCTGCTGACGTCAAACTTCTTTGCTACCGCTATCCTCTTGACTTTGCACAACCGAATCAATGATAGTTTTTGAAGTTTTTTCCCACATTTACAAAATGAGACAACTTACTTTCTTTGCAAAGACATTTTCAGTCTAAATTTATAGACTTTAAAATTTTGTAAACTGAAAATGCTTTTCCTTTTAGCTTATGTTGAATTTACAGTTTGGTGCTTGGAATGTTTTTCTGGGGAACCCTTCAGTTTTCTGTCAATAAAATTATGTTGTTACCATTAATAAGCCCAAAAAATTTCAAATTTATTTTAACGATATACTTTACCTGGTTTTACCAACATGCAAGTCTCACTTTTGAGTTGGCTACCATGAAATTTGCAGTGGTAGCCAATTGTCTACTCAACTTTTTGAAATTTGTTAAGCCCTGTGATCTGATATATAAATGAACATTGAGTACAAACCAGCATTATAAATTGTTATAAACAGAATAGATATTGAAAGTGAATTAGGATTTTTTGTTCTAAGTGAAGTTGTTATAAATCAACCATAATATTTTGTGGCTAATATTGTAAGCTACTGTATCATTTTTTCCTTTTGGATTATTTCTGAAAATTTAAAAAAAAATTATGAAATAATTTTAGATCTAATTTAGATATAATCCAAATTAGATCTAATTCATTAGATCTAATTTGGATATATTATTTTTTCATAATACTATTTTGTCCACAACAAATAAAAAATATTTTTATATATTTAAATTCTCTGTCATATTTTCTTTCAAACAGTAGTAACCAAAGGAATGAAAAAGTCCTTTGGTTCTTTTAACCAAAGGACTTTTTCATTCTAATAATTCATTCTTTTAAATAATAATTCTGTAATTTGTATATATACAAATGATCATGCCATTTATTTACTAAATTTGATACTAGCTATTGCTAAATTATCATATTTTAAATTGTTTTTGCTGACGTTCTACATCAAATCCTTTTAAAATGGCAGATAATAAGTTAATTCTTTATATATTTGTCCTAAATCAATGATTTCTTCAAAATTGGAATTTTGAAATGAAAAAGATAGTTTTTGAAGTTTTTTCCCACATTTACAAAATGAGACAACTTACTTTCTTTGCAAAGTCACAATATATATTTATTTATAGTTTTGAATATACAATATTCAAAACTATCAATAAATCTAAGGATCCTAATAGTTTCATGACTAAAAGATTCCAGAGTCTGGCCAATTTCAAAAATAAAATAACAATAAATCTAAATCTAACACAAACACAGAAACAGAACTTCATGGTTGTTAAAGTAATGAGTAAATGTTAGAACTAAATAGCAAAAATACTTTAGTTCACTAATAACTGAGAAATTAAATAAATTCAAAAGCAAATAAAGTTAAATAAAAAAAATTTATCAAACCCAAACATATATTAACAAAAGTGTTAACAAAAGTTTTATTTAAATAATAATAAAGCACAAAACAAGTTAGTGATAAAACTTGTTTAAATGATCAATCCAAAGAATTACAATAATTAATCAATCTTAGAGAATAACTTAGTCTAATATCTCCATACCTCCATATTCCAGTACAGAAAAGCAATCAGTTGTCGATTTCACAAAAGAGAAATTGAAAGTCATTAATTCAAGTGACAACTGAACTACTACTAATTAGCTTAGCAGCAAAACATCTTTTTTTTATCACCCTGGTCTACAGATTGTTTACATTATAGATAATCCTAAAATTACTGATATTTTAAATATCAAACAAAAGAAAATTAAATCTTAAACTTATGTAAGCAAACAGACAGTTGACAGAATAATTTGCTGATTATTTCTTGCCAATTATTAACGATACTAACTCCAGCATTGATTGTCAAGTATAGTATTCATTGTTTTGTTTCTGCGATTAGTTAAAATTTGAATTTTGAAATAAAACTGATTTAACATATGATAAATGTGAAAAAGCAACAAAGGAGATCATTCTATAAGAGGCAAACCTTTCCTGAATTTTAAATTATTAGTTCAAAACAACTAGATAAATGGAACAATATTCTGCATTAATATTTCTCAAAATCTGATCTGTGGCTCACTAAGAGCCCTTACCAAATATACAGAAATCTTTTCATGGTCATAAATATATACAATTATTTCCTGGTTTACATAAATCTGGCTTCCATAAAATTCCAAAAAAATTATGGAAAATATTTTACTTTACATAAAATATTTTCCATATTTTTTCCCAGATATAGACCATAAATATCTACTATATTTGTAAGTTACAAGTGCAAACATGTTAATTTGCAACATTTAAAAGGTCATGTTTGATTTATTTGTGTTTGTATATTACTTATTGATTTCAGTATGATATTATTCTAGACAGAATTGTCTTCTTTTTGTCACACAAAAAATATTATGCTATAACATTGTGTAAGTACAATAGGTATAGTACAATAGGTGTAGTCTAGCTTAGTCCCAAGAGTTATTGATTCAAAATTTTTGCTGAAATTTTTTTCCAACTTATGCAATAACCAGGTTATATATATAAAAAAACTTCACTCCCATTTAACTGCATAAATCAGAGAAGACTTGTACAGTGAAACCCCGATTTTGAAACTTTTCAGGGACCGGCCCGAAAAGTCGAACGAGCCATTGAAATTCAAATGGAAATATTTCTTTTATTTTAAACCAGGAATTGATGGCAAAAATATTTATTTTTGTTTCATTTTATTTTCTTTTTATTGTAATAGTGATATTTTTATAGCATTATACATAGAGCAAAATCATTAATTATATTAGCATTTGCAATTTTTTAAGTGATATTCTTGAATTAAATTTTTTACATTTCAATTTATATTTAAAGTGTTTTAATAACATCCAAAAAGAAAGAACAGATAACACTTATCAGGAGAAAATTTTATCACTAAAGAAGCTTTTTAAATATATTTGTGAAGTTTTCAATGTACTACTCAAATTAGGAGTACTGCAGTTGAAAAAGTGCATCATGAGTATCATGATCAAAGAAGCTTCATAAGTATATTGAATTTTAGTAGTGATAAAATTTTCTCCTGATAAATAATAATTGTATTTTTTTTCCTATATCAATTTCAGTCAGGACATAAAAAAATGAACAATTACATATTTAATTCAATTTTATAATTATGATACAGGGAAGATTAAATGTATATGAACATTCTGTTTCAATTGTTCTCTAAATAGTAACCTAAAAGTACTTTTGAAAAATAAAAATAATTTTAGGTATTCAGTAAGCTTAGTAATCAGAATAGGTATTTGCTCATTGTATTTTCTATGACTCACAAAGCCAAAAAGAGATTGCAGGAAAAAACTAATAGCTTTGCAGTGCTAATATTTGATAATGATGAAAATAAAATTTTTTAATTAGTCATATCTATACAAATAATTTACACACAATGAATGTCTATAATTCTTTCATTCAGGTACTGTCATCAGGATTCAAATTTCAGAACTTTCTAGAACGAATATATACAATCCGATTATAGCAATTCTACTTAAACCACATTATAATATTACTATCTTGCAGAGGTCCCCCAGCTTATCATTTGGGCCAGCCTCCCCAATAATTTTTATCAAACAAACCAAATTATTCATTGACAAAAGCATCTTGATTAATAAATTTAGTTTTTTGATGATCTAAATTATTGGATTGTTCAGAAAGTAATTTCGTTTTTTTCCATGAAAATGAATGACAATTTTTTTATAGTACAGTGAAACCCCGATTTTGAAACTTTTCAGGGACCGGCCCGAAAAGTTGAACGAGCCGGAAAACGCACGAAACGGGAACTCTGATGACGTCATAATAAAAAAGTTATATAATTAAAACGTAGGAAGAGGGAAAGTTTTACATTGCATGTATAGGAAAATGCTCGGACTTCCGAAAATAGACGTTTAAAGCGGGAAAGTCGTACGATACGGGAACGCACGAGCGGGGTTTCACTGTATATAAATATTTTATTTAATTTTATATTGTCTATTTTGTTCCTACATATGTTGCCATCTTTCTGGTAGTAGCATGATTCCATGTTGATAGAATTTCTGATCTTTTCTTGCAAAAAACTGAACCAAGTGATTTTGGACATCCTTATTTAAACTAAGTGTTTTGCCATGTAAAGAATTTTGTTTAGACTGGAATAAGTAATAATTTGAGAGTGCCAGATATGGCAAATATGGTGGGTATGGTAGCATATCCCATCCAAGCTGTAACAGCTTCTGGAAGTCATCAACTTGTCCTGTAACAGCTTCTGGCAAGTCATCAAACTTGTATGAAGTTTGGCATTTTAACAGCTTCTGGCAAGTCATCAAACTTGTATGAAGTTTGGCATTGTCAGTGAAACACTACACTCTTTTCTGTTAATCAATTCTGGCCCCTTCTGTTTGATGGAATGACTAAATTTGTCCAATTGGTGGCAGTACACTTCTGAATTAATTGTGGAACTGAATGGAAGAAGCTAAAAAAAAAACAATTCCTTTGAAATTCCACCAAAGAGCATCATTTTTTGATGAATATGGGGGTCTCGGAGTGCTTTGTGCTGGCTCATTTTTTCTGCTCCATGATCGCTTGTGTTCAACTTTGTTGAAACAATCCATTTTTCATCAACCCACTTGCATTCAGCTTTGTTGTAAACAATCCATTTTTCATCAACAGTTATGATTCACTTCAAAAAAGAATCATTTTTTCATGTTTGAGCAACAAATCACAGATGTCGATGCAATGGAGCAAATCTTTCTTTGATCATATATAAAATACAGTGACTGATTGCAGTGTTGGGGATTGCTATATGATGTAGACAGCAATTTTTGATATTTTCAATAAAATTTGAGTGAGCTAAAACTTGGATGATTCTGATAAGTAAATATCAAATTATTATTATGTACTTATCTGAAAGATAAATTTTGCACTTTTAATAATGATCATTATGTTCTTTTCCATGCATTCCCCATTTCATTAATTAATTAATTATTTGCAGTGAAATTTCTTCTGCATTTTTTGATTCACTTTTTTATTTTTTATATTGTTATTTGAATATCTTATAATGCTTTGAATAATGATTGCATTTAGAAAAATCCTCTTAATTCTAATCAATTTGTTTCTTCAAATTGCACAATAAAAAATTTGTTTTGCCATCAATCATAAGACATATCCTGATTTCAAAATCTAAAAAGTTATAAAAAATGATAAAAAATCTGTATGCCAGAATTGGAAAAATATGATAACTATTTGTATTATAAAGCACTTCAAAACCATCCTGTTACACTCACAAAAATACACACAAAAACTAGCATTATACATAAATCACACAGCACTCTACATAGTTTTGGTTATTTAAGCCTTTAATACATTATTAAGTCTTAGTACAAACGAAACTGCGTAGAGTGCTGTGTGATTTACGTATAATTATAGAAGGTATAGCAGTTGGTAAAAGGTAATTTACTAGCATTATACAGGATAAAATATTTTAATAGCAGAAACGTTTTCAACCCTCTCTATGGGCCAACCTCAGCTACACATAATGTACAGAAGGAAGAAACAAAACCTTCTACAAAACTAAACCACTAACAGATGATGTCATAAGAGATGTCCCGTTCCTGTACAGTAAAAACAGTTATGAGATCACATAAAAACATTATTACATCAATGCTGCATATACCACAGCTACAAACTAATATTACTAATGATAACAATAATCGGTCTAAAAGATAACGGCTCCTTGTGCGTTTTCACATGTGCGAATAACCTTGGGCATATCGGGTTCCTTATTCTCCTCACTTTTAAAAATTCCGGTAAATTGTCATTCTTTAATAGTTTAAACAGTTTCCTCTCCAAAGCTTCTGTCGAGTCTTTATCTAATGGCTCCGTTTCAGATTTCTTTATTATATATTCTTGCAGAAAGTTATCATATACTTCTCTTTCCATTAACACAAGTTTTTAGCATTTATCCTCTCGAGTGAGGGCTAAATCATTATCCTTCAACCAATTTTATACTTTCTTTACCATGGATCTCTCTTTATTAGCTTTCGTTATTTCATGTTTATTTCTTTTATAATAATCTCTAAATTCTTCAACAAACCTCTATCTGCTTCTTTCTTTATCTAAGGTAAAGGCACCAGTAACTGACCTTGTATCAGTAGTTGACCACTTTTCACTAAAACATGAAAAATAAGCTATTTTTATATTAATGACCCTACCAAAGTGAGCAAAACGTGAAATATTTAATCTGTACCTGAATTAGATTTGGTATGGAATTAATTAACTTTATTTTTTATTAACTTTCAGAATTTTTCTTGTTCAGATAAATAACTACTACTTAATTTAAATCTGTTTTTAATATTTTTGAAATGTTTCAATATAATTACTGGAAGCAAAGTTAATTGAAAATTTTTACACATTGGAATTTTGGGAATTGAGTTTATATTTTATCAATTTTTACCCAATAAACAGCTTTCAAAGTAAAGATTCATTACTTTTATAAAACAATATGTAATGTAGATGAGTGAATAATGAGCATATCAAGTAATTTGAATGGCTGAATTGGTAAAAAAATATAAAAACAGGAGATAATAGGGAGTGACTATTGGAGATTTATGAAGAGAAAAAGCTTAAGGAAAATATGGTTACCTTATTTTTTATAATTAATATAGGTTTCCACTTCATTTTTCTCTATTATGAAGGGAAGAAAATAAGGATTTTATTGCATTTTCTTGCCTTAAAATTTTTAATTAATTAAATTTTTATGTAATGTAATAGCAAAATGACATTAATTGGGGTAACATTAAATGAGGATCTCCTATATGCAGTTTTGATGAATATAATTCTAAAATTTACTTTAAATGTTTTTGAGCTTTTAAGCTACATATATTAAAAAAATGCTTTGTCATAATCTAAATTTTAAAAAACAATCACATTATTTATACAAACCCATTAAATTGTCACTTGGCTTGAGTATAAGCCTGATAAGGATGTTGTTGCTCCTCAGTCCCACTGTTGTTTCCACTTACTGGGACACTGGCACTAATAGGGTCCTGAAAGCAAAATATATTTAGTTAGATTTCAATATTTATAAAAAATTATATTATGAATTTTAAAGATTTACCTCTGAAAGAGGCACTGGTTGGACGAGTGGCGTATGTTGCGGATAGAGGGCAGCAGGAGCTGCTGGCCCAGTGTATGCAGGATGAGCACCCGCCACATACTGCAAAAAAGAGAAGTGATAATTTAAATCAACAAGTTTTTTCAAACAACAGCCTGCATTAAATCAACAATTTTACCATAAAGCAATTAAATTTGGGAAACTTACAGAGGTACCGGATAGATGAAGTTGAGACATCTGTGCTGTTAATTGGGGAACTGCTAGTTGGGGTACTGTGCTATAATGTAAATGTTCCAGCGGTGATGATGGAATTACCTAGATGCATATTTTTGACATATTGAATGTTACAAATAAAGAAATTTACGTGAATGGACAATTAATCAAATATTCCTTACCTGATGCATTGGTGTTTGAACAATGTATTGATGTTGAGGAACCCATGCTGTTCCAGGTTGAAGAGGATAAGATGATACAGGGGTAGAATACTGTCTCTGATAACCGGGAACAGGAGCCACAAGTTGAGCAGCGACCCTAGATAAAGTACTTGTGAATTAATTTGTTACATCAACACAGTAAATTATAAACTGGTTTCATCCAGGATGTAAAGTTACAGTTTGTTTTGTGTTTTTTATTATTATTATTATTATTATTATGCACATTAAATTGTAAATATAATTTTCTACATAAGTTTTTTCACATATAAAATTTTGAAATTAAAATTTTATTAAGTTCCTTTATCTTCCCCTGTAACTTAAAATTTTTACAAAATGGATACTGAATTAAATATTTATGAAAAGCTTTGATGGATATTTTATATAAAACTTTAATAAATTCAAAGCAGCCCTTTCAGAATTCTTGTATTCCCTCTTCAGCTTTACACAACAAAAATAATTCTATTCTAATTCATTGACATTTAAATTTAAAATTGAACATAATTATTAAAATAATTAAAGCACGTGCCACAATCAACTGGTTTTCTTACTTAATTTTAAAAAGTTTTTAAAAGTTGAACTGTTAATTAAATACAATAAAATGAAATTTTTAATGAATCTTCAGTGATAAATTAGTTTAAGCAAAACTTCCAGGCACTACTCAAATTCTCATGGATCTAATTTGTTAATAGGTTTTATCGGTAGTTTTCCTTTTTTTAATATAGCAAGAGATTCCTCCCACCTTTCTATATGTGGATTTTCTTGTGTCTTAATGATTTTTGCACTATCCCAATTTATATCTAGATTACTGTTTAAAACTCTTTGCACCAGAGCAGTAGTGGCTCTCTCTTTTTCTGACATACAAAAAGAAAAAGTCACTACTGCTCTAACGCAAAGAGCTTTAAATAGTAATCTGAATATAAATTGGGGTAGCGCAAAAAATCATTAAGACACAAGAAAATCCACATATAGGATGGTGGGAAGAATTTCTTGCTATATTAAAAAAGAGAAAACTACCAATTAAACCTATTAACAAATTAGATCCTGAGAATTGAGTAGTGCCTGGAAGTTTTGTTTAAACTAATTTATCATTGAAAATTCATTAAAAATTTCATTTTATCGTATTTAATAACACTTAATTTCTTACTTAATTTTAAAACTTTTTAAAATTAAGTAAGAAAACCAGTTGAGTGCGGCACCTGCTTTAATTATTTTAATAATTATGTTCAATTTTAAATTTAAATGTCAACGAATTAGAATAGAATTATTTTTGTTGTGTAAAGAAAGCTGAAGAGGGAATACAAGAATTCCCAAAGCACTACTTTGAATTTATTAAAGCAATTTGCCTGTGAATATAATAATTCCTGCTAATTGGCTAGTTATAATTAAATAAGTTAAAGTAAGCAATGAAAGAACATTCAGAAAATTTTATGAATATTTTTATCAGTGTGAAATATTACATTAATCAAATAATCTAAACTTCTAAACTTAGATTATGTGAATAATCTAAACTTACAGTACTAAGTTCTGTAAGTACAGCTAAGTTCTTAAAATTCTTTTAAGAACTTATGTTTACTTATAGAACTTTCAAATATTTAAGCCCATTAGTGCAATTTCTTTAGACTTAGAATAAAAGAACCAAAATTAGAATAAAATATTTTTTTCTATTTGATATTTTTTCTTAAGGGTCAAATTCTGTATCATTTTCAAGATATATGATTTTGTTTGTACTAAAAAATTTTAGTTTTTATACATTTTCAAATTTATAACCAAAAACACAATATACATGAAAATTGTCCACTCTGGTACATAAACAACTATAACATTTTCTACTTTACTTTAATTGGCCTGAAGATGCTTTATTTACACACTATACCAATACCATATGCAGGACAGTAAAGTAGGCTTGGCTGTAATTTCCTGTAAAACGATTGGCTACCATAAAACAATAAATATGTCATGCTCTTTTTTATAGCCTGGGGTTGTTTTACATTAGAATTTTCTCATATTTTACTAAATTATCAGAAAAAGTAAAACAATAAATGAACAAATATTGTTTATTTTAACATAATTAAGAAAAAATTTTTCATTTTTACAAATTCTAATGTAACAGTTCATCATACCAAAATTCCATATTTTACTTAAAATTTCAAAAATAAATTTATTTCACCCCAAAATCAAAATAAGATTACTAAGTACTAATCGAATTCGCATTATTCGAACTCGTACTAATCGAGGCCTACCTGTATTGAAATCATACACAGTTTATCTAATAATTTTAAATTCTTTATCAATTTTTTTCTTTTAATGATAAAGTTATAAATAAATTTAAAATATACATTCTGATTATGATATTTATAAACTGATTTTATTTTTTTTTATTCAATGTATTTCATTTTATAGATTGAACAATTAGAAGAAGGAATAAAAAAATTATCTTGCCAAGCTTATTTTTTAGTTCATATTGCAATAGATGGAAAAATATCAGTCATTCATCTTAGGGATTATCATTCAATTATTACTCAGCCAGGAAAGGTAAATATAAATATTAATCCTATTTATTATTTTATAATAAATAAAAAATATTATTAGAATGATTTAAATTTTTGCATGTTTATTATAATTATAATAATATTTAATAACAAATAATTTATCATAACCTTTTTTAGAATCTATAGGTAAAATTTTACTTTAATTTTAAATCAGATATGTAAAAAGGATTAGAAACTTCATTGGAAATGTATTGAATAATGCTAAAAAAATTATAAAACAAAGTTATGACAACTAGTAGTAGTTATCAAGTTTTATTTTTGTCTACTGTTGTATAATCAAGTTTTATTTTTGTCTACTGTTGTATAATCAATGTTTTTTAAATATTCTGAAGAGATGTATACATTTTTTTATTTGCAAGTGGCCTAGAATACTGTATATACATACCAAATAGCCAGGAAAGGTATTATAAAATATTTCCTCTGAAAAATATTCTGTTAGTACTATTCCTGTTTCTCTTTGCTATACTCTTTTACTTAGACTTTTCTTTTGCCAAGAATTTTATCATAAAACAATATGTAGTATGAAATTTAAAAAGTAGTAATAAAAATTCTGCTCAAAATATAGTTCTGCCCAAAAATAGAGTTAAATAAATTATAAAAATAAAATTAATAAAATTTTACAGAATATAGTTATATACAGTTAATTCTCGTTATTTGTGGATTCCGTATTTGACTATTCATGGAAATTTATTTGTAATCACAAAATCGATATTCGCGGAGTTTTCGCACTTATTCGTGGACTCCTGCTGAGCAGCGAAAATAGTGTTACCAATATAAACTCTCTCTCTTACTTTAATAAAGGAAGTTATTTGTTACCAAGTGTAGTCTTAGAATTGGTTTGCCAGAAAATTTTTCATTATCTATCCTTGCTCACTCTACAGACCACAGGTAGGCCAAAACCCTGTTCATATCGTCTGAAGATCCAATAGAAGAATGTGATCCTATGCTTGAATTTAGCCTCAAATTTAGGTGCCTATCTTCCTGTGCATTTGCTCCTTACCCCGAAATTTTAGAAGATCTGAGGCAAAAAGCGACGCAGACAAGGCTAAAATAAATTTCAGCAATCGAAAAATTTAGGACCCATCATTGGAGGCACATATTTTCACCTAATAAATGCAAAAAAACTGCTCCATGATAGCTGCACTGTGTAACTTTAAAAAAATTAAAAAAATTCAATCCTATCTTTTTTTGTTCCACTTTCTTGATGTGTATACATCAAATGCAATGAACAGGCTAAATGATATAAAAACAGAATTATTTGATTCAAAAAATAATGTAATCATAATGTTTTGCAACCCAACTTCAGAAATAACAAAACTAAAATAATATAAAGTGGGAGTTGGCTGTAATTATTTTAACAATGAATTAAAAATAATGAATAATACCAGACTGAAGATCCAAAAATTTAGAATCAGATTAATTAAAAATACATTGAAAACTTACCCATTTTGTGACATTCCAGACTGATCATATGTTAGAGGTATTCCCTAGAAAAATTAAAAATAGTTTATTTATTTCAATTAAAAACAAAAAGTTTAAAATCTTGTCTCATTCTTTAAATGATATAAATTTATAATAAAAAAATTATGATTATATTATGTATTTAACTTTTATAAAAAGAAGAATCTTAATTCTGTTTATCTAATATAATGTTAATTGAGTAACTACCTAACAGCATTTTAATTGCTACACTAATTTTTCATTTCTTGATAAATTGTAATATCATAAAATGCCACTGACACAACAAATATTATATATTGTTAGAATCCTCAGAATATACAGGGTGTGTCAGCTAAATCCAGACAAAATAGACAATTTAATTAAACAAAATTTTATTTAACAAAAAGAATAAAATTAGAAAATTATCATTTGCACATTAATTTTGGATCCCTTTAGATTAAAATTATCCAAAATTATATCATTTGAAAACAATAAAATTATCAAAATTATCATTTGCACATTAATTTGGGATGAAAATTATCATTTGCACATTAATTTTGGATCCCTTTAGATTAAAATTATCGAAATTATCATTTGCACATTAATTTTGGATCTGTTTAGATTAAAATTACTTCGATGTAATCCCTTCTGCCTCATTACTGCCCTCGATTCTTAACTGGAAACAATGACATGCCCTGCACAACGCCTGCTTGTCCAGATTTGAAAATGCTGCCTCAATAGCGACCTGGAGAGATGCCACATTAGGATGTCTCGACCTATTTTCATTTTTTTTTTCTTCAGATATTATTATGCAAAATATCTCAATAGCTACTTACATTGCGATTCTTAAGAAAGTGATTTGAATTTTTTTTCTGCTAAATTGATATTCAGCAATTGTAAAAGCTTTAGAAATATTTTCGTCAGGTAAAGTTAAAAAATAATGTGCTTTAACCTTGTTTTAATTCATTACTTTAAAGTAAAATTCTATTTATTGTTTAAGCAGGAATCGACAAATATCATTAAGGTATTTTTGAAAATGGAAATTCAACGAAGTAATTGGGAAATAGAAAACAATGAACCAGATTACCTTGATTTTAAAGAGTCTGAATTAAATGAACCAGAACAAGCAATTTCAGCAGCAGAATCATTGGATATAAAAATAATAAATTCTCTTGACATTCCTAATTTGACAACCAACATAAGCTGCAATTCTAAAAATGAAATTATTGATAAATATTGTTTTGGAAGTTTTGAAAAGGATAAAAAATATGTGAGTTTTCATTTTGTATTATTTCTTATATTACAGATTTTTTTTATTCTCATCGCTAAATAGTAGAATGTGTATCGCGTCGCATCGGGCAGAGCGGCGTCGCCTATAGCAAGCTTTTTTAGTGCATATACTGTATATGTATAATATTCACGACGCCGAGCTGCCCGATGCGACGCGACACGTCTTTCATTAGTAGATAATCTACCATTTTTGCCATTTTTTTTTTTTTCTTTTTCTCCCTCTAGTTGGAGATATTCATCTGTGATGATAATACGATAATCCAATTAACTAAAAAAGAGGCGCTGCCCGATGCGACGCGACACGTCTTTCATTAGTAGATAATTACTATTTTTGCTAGTCTCTCATTTTTTTTCTTTTTTTTTTTCCTATCTAGTTGGAGATATTCATCTGTGATGATAATACGATAATCCAATTAACTAAAAAAGAGATTTCGGAAATAGTAAGAAAAGTCATGTGGATCCCTAATCCAGAGAAAACATTTCCAGAATTACTGATGGTTGCTGGTCAAGATTTATGCATTTACGAATATATAAATTTTGAATTAATAATGAAATCTATTCTATCTGTAATTAGATATTTTTTATTTGTTTTCGCTGTTAAACAATTTTTCAAATGGTAAGAATCTACTTCAAGTGCCACCATTCCTCATCGCCTTATATTTTGAGTATGTTATAATTCAAAGTATATATTGATGTCGTTATGAATTGAAGTGTAATATATAGTAATCAAATGCTCGGTCTATCGGAGCATTGGCATTCATGATGATGCATATGCATGTTTATACTCAGCATGGATGAATGGTTATACTGGAATTAGATTCTTGCATTAATTTAATATTCTTAAAATTTAATATATTGCAACATTTTCTATCCAACTTCTGACCATAAATCAGCATTAAAATATTATAAACTTAGAATCACTATTTTTGAAACATTTTTAAAAATCCTCTAATAATATATTTCTTTCTATAAAAGTTTTCTATATTAATATCCAAATCATCATCATGTATAAAATTAATTTCTTTAATAGGGAATTCCAAAAAACTTAATCAGCTTTGATTGGAACTACTGGGATCCTACACTTATTGCAACTTTACAGCAAAATGGAGAATGTACTATATGGTCGATCGAGGTAATTTTGGAATAATTTTGGATTACAAATAATAAAAAAATGCTGTTCATGCTTATTATTTAATTTAATGCAGGATGAAAAAAATATATTTACATTATCAGATAACTTACATTGCAATCCAATGACAAAACTGTACCATAGCGGACCTCATTTTGCAGGAATGACTTTCGCTCACAACACTATTGACAATTGCATTTTAACATACAACGATAAGAATAAATGTTTATTGCACGATTTGAGGGATCCATGTGCAAAATATCTTGGAGTTTTCTCGGAATCGATACTTGATATGAAATTCTCTCTTAAAAGTCCCTTGGTCGCATATTTTTCCAAAAAGAGTGTAAGTTATTTTGCATTTTTAATAAGAATATAAAATAATAATTTTAATTTATTTTCATCCTTCAGGTTAATGTATTAGATGTTAGATATCCATCCAAAAAATGTTATATTTTTAAGAATTTTAAATTGCTGGAAAATGGTACATGTTTTTCTTGGTCTCCATTCCGTGATGAAATGATTATCGGAAGTAAGTATATTTTCAGAATGAACTTAAACTGAAATCAAGATTTTATCTAATATATTTTTACTTTTTTTCCTCTTCCAGCAACTAATGGAGTATGTATTATTTGGGATTTGCAACAAAACAGATTCCACAGAGCATACTGTGATGAGTTAAATTTTATAAGGGATATACAATATCATCCTTCAGAGAGAGATTTACTGATATCAGCATCTAAATATATTACGTATCGAAAGCAGTACCGTGTATTACGTAATGGTTTTAATATACTAAACCTAATCGAATAAGCAATTGCATTAAAAATATATGAATTGTTTGTTTTTATGCATATTTTTTGTTTTCAAGTTCGAAATTGTTTATATAAACGTAATTATGAATTTAAAATTTATTCAATAAAATCTTGTTCTGTAAGTGAGAGGTACGCTTTTCTTTATTAATTTATACTTTTTTTATTTCTTTATACACTGACGGAAAAAAAAATCCCAACACCAAGAAAGACTTGTGTTAGATAAACCTTGTTCTGTAAGTGAGAGGCACGCTTTTCTTTATTAATTTATACTTTTTTTATTTCTTTATATATTCATAAAATACAGGTAAGATTCTACTTTGACTGCCACGCGTTTTCGCAGCGCCACGCGCGCATATTATATGATGATAAAAATTGCATATTATGTGATAACATGATAAAGTAGATGTTAATGTCATTCATACGTACATTAACATCTATTTTATCGAGCATGAAATAAACAAGTTATTAGCGCGGCGCGCTATAATGCAACTTATTATTCATAGATAGGTCGCAGTAGGATCAGACATGAAAAGGCATGACAGTCAAAGTAGAATACTATCTTTAAAGGTTATAAAAATGACACTTTTAAACACCATTTAACCTATTTAGTACTGTACTAAAATGTATTAATAAGAATAATCTCTGCATTTTTATCATTTTGATCTCTGCATTTTAAAATTTAATATTATTCGATTATTTAATGTACAATTTAATAAAATTTCTTTACATTTTTTCATTTAACTTCGACTGAGTGAAATCTCTCTAAAATCAAATAGTTATGAAAAATGATTTTACAGAGTATTAAACTGATTTGGGCTTAATTTAGGACATAAAAATTGAAGGGAATTAACTATTCAGTTTATCCTACTAGTATGTTTGAAAATCGTTAAAAACTTGCATTTATTTTAGAAAAGAACTTTTAAAAATCATTTGACAGAATTGTAGTATTTCCAAGAGGAGAATAAAATGGCAATCGCTTGTTGAGAGGATATACTATTATTAAAATAACGATCTTTCTGTGGGAGTAAGTTTCAAAACACTTGATCGTATAATTCAAAAATTTCTTCTATATCAATATAAATGAAAGATATCTTCCTGAAAATTTGATATAAATTCAATTTATTAAATTATTTCTTTTAGTCGTTCCTGCAAACGAAGAAAACTGATCACACGGATTAACAAAGTTATAACGTTTGAAACTATAATAAATTATTAATCAGCTAACGTTAATATTGTATTATTTGGAACATTAACGAAACGTTCCAGAGATATCGAATTCGTTATATTATTTTTGAGTATTATAAACACTGCTTCAAAGAAAGTAGTGATAACATTTAAAAAATACACTATAAAGATATATATACATAATAAAATTAAAAAGAATATAAAAAGTAAAAAAAAAATTAGTTCTGTTTCAATATTTTTTCCAACAGAGTTATGAATAAACTAATTTTAACTGTAATAACCAAAACAAGTGAGCAGTTAGCTAATTTAGTCTATTTTCCGCAAAATTTAGCTCACTAATATTTTGGATTTGTTTATGATGAAACTTTTTAACGAGCCATTACTTGAAAAGAAGGAGACATTTCTAAATGTTTTGAAAACAAACTATTTAAGCAAATGTTTGGTGACCTATTTAATAGGCGCGCACAATCATTAGACAATAAGCCAGTTCTGTTGCGAAACATCGTGATGAAATGTTATTTTAAAAATTAGGTGATCGATGGATAAAGAAAAATTTTCAAAAAATAATGTTTTATTTGACTTGACATCAAAAGATCTACAAGAATCCTTTCTATGCTGCAGGCCATTAAAATTGCAACACCATGAAAGATGAGATGTTGCAGCCATATTTATTATAAAGATAGCTTATTTTACAAGGGTGAAATTATTACTAAAACAATTTCGGTGCGATATGTTAAATATACATAAATCAGGATCTTGTGTAGCCATCGTGTGGAATAACCGCTGCTACACAGCCAAGGGATGACATTCCCTAAACATCGAAAGTGTGTTTGGGAATGAGTCCTACAAATTATCATCAAAGTTCGTCCATCGTACTGTGGATGAGAGCTGGTGTAGCAGTCGTCGAGAAATCATAGAGCATACGTGTTCAATGAAAAATGAAAGCGCAAGGCAAGGCAAAAGTAGAACCATGATAGCTATCCAGAAATTATTAGTTTCATGCCTCATGTGGTCGCACATTTGTTCTGTTGGTAAATAGTACAAATCAGGCCATGAAAATAGATACTGACCACAACAGGCTCCAACACCTCAGTGATGTAATGATGACGGTCCATAGTGCCTATAAGAGTACAGCATGAGCAACAGTAAAATTCAATAGTACCACATACCTTTAATACAATAAGACCCCGTTTAACGAAGGGGATACGTTCCAAGGAAACAAAGCACTAAATGAAACAGCGTTAAACTAGGCCATTTTAACATGTAAATAATGAGGATAGGTGAAACAGGACAGTGAATAAAAAATAATTTATACACAGCATTTTATTTTATTTTGTAACATGTATTATTACTATTATATTACATTAATTATAGACATTTTTTATTGCTAATATCGATTTGTATTCATAGATCATTCATGAAAATCAAAAATATTCAAGTAAAGTTTTTTATTGCTAATATCGATTTGTATTTATGTCATTCATGAAAAAATTCTTAAAATTAGAGAATAAAAAGTTTTAAGAACAAAAATCAGTAATCAGATTGCAGTAAATTATAAACAAAGAAAAAATATTGATGAAAGAAAAACGTTCTAACTTCGAAGAACTATAGTTTAAAGTGGCAGCACTCAGGTTAAAACTAAAATGGGATAATTGTTATTTTTATTACTGTAATAACATTGATGACCGATCATAAATATGAACTCTGTAGCAAACTTTCGCATGTACTGCATTGCACTGATATTAAACATATTGTGAGACGACATAGAAGTATCAATGCAACAAATTCCTGCGATTTCGGTCATTTGTAAGAATAACGATTTGAAAAACCACGCCAAAGTGAATCAATAAAAATATAGAATTCGAAAAAAATGCGTTATATCGAAACAGCGTTAAAATGGAGCAGCGTTAAGCAGAGTCTTACTGTACTCAGTGCCAGATTTAATAGGGTGCTGCATAATGCATCACTCACTGAGCCTGTCGCTATGGTGCTGCCAGACTTGAATTCGTCCATCATGGTGCTGTATATAGTAGCAGGATTCGTTTGAAAAGATGGTGGCATTGTAACGATCAGATGAATCCGAATGAGTCATCCGGAGACAACAGCTACATGATTTAGAATAAATCAATCTTATATGCGTGGATAATAGTAACGATAACAACAGTATGAACAATAATTTCAGGAGTCATATACACTCCCTGAGAGAGGAGTTAATTGGGATGGATATGAGAGACTACTGATCCTAATTGTACTCTTTGCCTATGGTGCCAGAGGTGGGATTCAGACTCTGATAGATCCAAAACATATCTCTGGCGTCGGAGGTGAAGAACATCTTATCTTGTCCCAATCGCACCTCAAGAGGCGTAAAAAGGGCTATAAAAGATGGAGTCCTACTTGCTAAAACTGCCAATCATAGAATCCGATTGACCTCTGTCTGCATTTTTAAAGCAGCTCGAATCTTTGAAATTATCAAGAAGTTCTACCAACCTCAGCATCCAACCCACATTGTCCCCGCAAGCGGTCTTTCCATCCAAGTACCGGTCCTTTACTAAGCAACCAACCTAGGAGATAAGTATTGAAATAAATACAACTATCTGAACCTCTCCAAATTCGCAAATCCTAGTTTTATTTTTGTGGAATTATGACTGTCACATATAAAAACATTATATTTTATTATTTTAGATAAAATGTAAAAGGACACAAACTTTTCCATGCTAAATATATTAATATATTATTATTCCAACAAGACACCAATATGTAAATATATCTTTATTTCAAAAACTATACAACTTTACAAACTTTTCCATGCTAAATATATACACATATTATTCCAACAAGACACCAATATGTAAATATATCTTTATTTCAAAAACTATACAACTTTTAAATTAATACATATACAATTAACAGATAGCAAAATTCAAGAATATTTTAGTTTCGAACCCTTTCTTGACTTAATTCTTTTACTTTGGCTGCTAGTAATTCATTTTTACGACATTCCTTAAAATATTAAAAAAGAACAATTAGAATTGTTCGGTTATGATTATATAAATATAAATTATATATTATTTTTTTAAAACTTCCATTATAACTTAAAAATATCAAATAAATCTATAATAAATAAATTTCATATGACGTAATGTAAAATAGTACTCGTTTGAAGTTCCCTACTTATAATGATTTCAGTAAGAACTTGATATTAAACCATTTCCCACTGAAAATCTATATTAAAATGTTCAATACATAACTGTTTACAGAAGGCTATTGAATATCAATCAAAAATTAATAAAAATCAAACTAATTTTAACTGTTTTTTTTTTTTTTAACTTTTACTTAATACTTCTGTTTTTAATATGCCAAAAATGCACTTCTACTGTTAAATTGATTATAATTTAAATCAAAATTGAATTTGACAGACAAAATCTCAAAAGAATACCATTGCAAATTTTAAGAAAATTATTCAATGAAATACAAATCCCATAATTAAATAAGCACTTTAAGCAGAAATATTAAAATTTATTATTAGTAAAAGTATAGTTACTAATAAATTTTAGTATTTCTGCTTAAAAGTGCTTGCTGAATAATTTGTATTAGTTTATGAGCAACAGATCTTAAAAATTTCAAATTATTCAATGAAATAAAATTGCTTCATGGAGGCAGACTTAATTAATATGTGTTAGTTTATGAACAACAGAACTTGAAAATTTCAAATTATTCAATGAAATAAAATTGCTTCATGGAGGCAGACTTAATATGTGCATTTCACAATGATTATAAATACACCTAAAAATATAAGATCTATATATATGTGATATTGCCAACTTTATTAATAAATCCTCAAAAGAATACCATTGCAACAAATCCCATAATTAAATAAGCACTTTAAGCAGAAATATTAAAATTTATTATTAGTAAAAGTATAGTTACTAATAAATTTTAGTATTTCTGCTTAAAAGTGCTTGCTGAATAATTTGTATTAGTTTATGAGCAACAGATCTTAAAAATTTCAAATTATTCAATGAAATAAAATTGCTTCATGGAGGCAGACTTAATTAATATGTACATTTCACAAATACACCTAAAAATATAAGATCTATATATATGTGATATTGCCAACTTTATTAATAAATAAATTTACTTTATTAAACTAAATCTATTTATTTTCATTATCAAATGTAATATTTTATTTAAAAATGCTTGTATATTCTTGAAAGTAAAAGCTGTTTAAATGGCATTTATTGTAAACTACAAACAATGTTTACTACAATTCTATATATTCATCACAAATATTTCTGCAGTTTATAATATTTATCATCAAATTATTTTATATTTATTTTATCATCATCAAATAAACTTATATTTTTGCAGCTGTTTTTATAATTATAGTAATTTGTACTGTATTACCTCTTTAAAATCTTTTACTGTTTTGAAATATAATCTTTGCTTTTCAACTAAATCTAAATATGTATCACTTAGTTGATCACGTTTCATTTTTTCTTCTTGCTTCTTTTTTTCAACCTAAAATATTAAATAACTTTTAGTTTATATAATCTTAGTTCTTAATGATTAATTCTTCTTTTATGTTAAAGAATAAATTATATTAAAAATTTTCCCCATGCAAACTTAATATGAAACTTACAAAATAAGGCTAGATTTGTTCAATTTCATAATCAAACATGAATAATTAAGGAAAATTGCATATACACAAATATTTACTGTTCAATTTGATCTTAAGTCCTACATTATAAGAAATCATGTCAGTTTTATCGGTGTAAAAAGTAGCAATATGCATATACTTTCAATTTCTGTTCTCAATCTTACAGGTGGTAGAAAGGCAACTTTATAATTTATAAATTCAGTTTCAAATCTCAATATTTACTAAATATATTAGTATTATTTTGAATATGTTTTATAATTAAGATTAATAAAGATATTGAATATAATTTCTATTGTAAGTTGTTTTATTATAAAATATTGTATTAAACAGTTATATTTATTTTGCAATAAAACAACTTATAAACATATTCAACAATATCTTATTTTCTGTATATAAATTTACATTGTAATTGTGCATACATTTTTGCATCATATATATACAAGATGATAAAAAAAAAGGGATTATATATTTTCATAGTTGGTAGTATTCATCAAAACAAGGAGAAGGTCTAATAAACATTCAGCTTATATCTTAATATCTTCAAAAATAAGCTATCTTCTTACTTGACATCTGTATTGCTTTCATATTGATTTTCATAGTTGGTAGTATTCATCAAAACAAGGAGAAGATCTAATAAACATTCAGCTTATAACTTAATATCTTCAAAAATAAGCTATCTTCTTACTTGACATCTGTATTGCTTTCATATTGATTTTATTATGTTTTGAGATAACTTCTTAATGCAGCTCCAGAGACTAGACATTCCCTGGAGCTGAAGAAGACAGCTCTTGTAATTTGGCTTGCAGATCCCAACGTTGATTTCAATCTTAATCCCTTAAGAGTTTTGGCTATGGTAACATTTAAATACCTTGATACTTGATATATTCAACATCCATTGATGATTTCGAAACACTGCAGTATTGAACAGAGTTTTGCCTATGGGAACATTTAAACACCTTGATACTTGATATATTCAACATCCATTGATGATTTCGAAACACTGCAGTATTGAACATGTATTCACGTATGTCAGCAAATTTGACAGCAGCTAAGTGTGTTCACAAAAGTGCACAAGTTTCTGAGATAGGACTGAAGAATGTGTGGCAATTAATGGGAATCATATACAACACTTCCTATAGTGATGATGAAGACTAGCTCATATCTCATATTGTATTTACCCCAGTATTTTAGGACTTAGGTTAGGTTATGTTAAGTTAGGTGAAGCCACCATATCTCACAAAAGATATACTGTATCTGGAGTGGCCACTAATAGAACCCATTACAGGCTAGCCAATACCCATGATGGGAACACTTCCTATAGTGATGATGAAGACTGGCTCATATCTCATCTTGTATTTACCCCAGTATTTTAGGACTTAGGTTAGGTTATGTTAAGTTGTTAGGTGAAGCCACCATATCTCACAAAGGATATACTGTATCTGGAGTGGCCACTAATAGAACCCATTACATAGCCAATACCCATGATGGGGTCAACTGTGTGGTTAAAGGATGGGATTCAACAGGTCGGGCCCAAACCCCTCCTGAAAATCTAGAGGTATGGGACCCACCTTCAAAATAGTAAGCCATAGCTTTACCATGCAGCCATCCAGCTGATGACCTATGTTCACTAGATCTTTTTCTTGTTTTGGTCAATACTGCCTGAAGTGAAAATAAACAATTCTTTTTGTGATTATAAAAAGAATTGTATATTTTCACTTTTGGGAACTGTCATAATTTTGGAAATTATGGCAATTCCCAAAATTGACCAATTCATGAAATGGCTAGGCAATTTGCATATTAGCTGAGTAGATTGACAAATGTCCAAAACATAAATGCAAATCTATTGAGTTCAGACTTTGGTCAATCAATTTGCAACATGACCAGTGATCAAAAGTCAGAATTAAACATTGAAATTCATGAACATGTGAAGTATATCATAGTAAATAACACCAAGCACTTGAAGCAGGACAAACACAAGTTTATTATTAGATATACATGTGAAGTATATCATTTATACAAAATTAAAAACAGTTACACTGCCAAACAGATATAACTTCCAGTATTACAAGCACTATGGCAGGAAAATAAACTTATACACAAAACATAAATAAATTAAGAATTAATCAAAAGAAGAAGCACTTTTGATTTATTTAAAATCATCATCTGCTTCTATTAACAGTAGAATGACAGAATTCTAAAGAACGCACACAATATTTTAAATTGGTTACTATGGTACGTATTAATTACAAAAAGTATATGTATAAGTAATAAGAATAAAATTTATAATCATAACCGCAAATTTAACATTATAAAAAATATATAAAATACATATATTCATTAAATTAATAATCGAGAAATTATATATCAAGAGCGATTCATATGAAAGGCGTTAATTTGTTTTCTGCACCACTTCCACGCGTTGTTGATTAATTCTTAATTTATTTATGTTGTATAATTTTATTTTCCTGCCATAGTGCTTGTAATACTACAGCGATTCATATGAAAGGTGTTAATTTGTTTTCTGCACCACTTCCACGCGTTGTTGAATAATTCTTAATTTATTTATGTTGTATAATTTTATTTTCCTGCCATAGTGCTTGTAATACTAGAAATATATCATTTAATCAGCCAATATTTTTATATTTATTATATATCAGAGAAATCCAATAAAACATGAACATAAAAATTTTTCGAAAATAGCATGAACTCAGACTGATCTGATATTTGTTAGATTGTAATTGCATATTAAAATTAAAAAAAATCATTACATTTTATAAATTTTTCGAAAATAGCATGAACTAAGGATCTGATATTTGTTAGATTGTAATTGCATATTAAAATTAAAAAAAATCATTACATTTTATAAAGTATTGTCTGACCAGAGCTATATGTTCATTCAAAATATTTTCAGGAATACAAATGTGTTAACTTATAAATAATACTTTAGATCATTTTATAAAAGTTAAATGCTTCCCAAAAATAATATTCTTTATTTACTGTAATTCAAATGAAAAATTTAAACATATAATAAAATCAACATGAAAATCACATTATCTAATCAATGAAAATCACATTATATTGTAAAGTTAATTTTTTTGAAATTGAATGGATTAGTAACTAAATCGAAAAACTATTACTAAAATTTCTCTTTGATTATATATTTCAAGATCCAACTAACATTTTGTAACTAAGATCAACTAAGCATCCCTTTCAGATTGATTTATTTTAAAATTCAAAATAACTGAAATTTAAGATTTCAATTAATAGAATATAACACTTTTTAATATCCATTGTTATAAATAATCGTTTTGCTTTGGAAAGTAAATAAGATCAGAAATATAATTGTCCCATAAACTTATAAAACTTGATATTCAAACAATGCCATTTGATTTAATTGTCTTTAGATATTTATTCATTGATACTTCTAATTTTTATTTTTCATTTAGATAGTAATCTTTATCATCATAATTATGCATTCTAGAAAATGTCAAACAATAATTTAATCGATACTATTAAGGCTATACTCTTCTAACTAAAGAATTTCATTTGATTTAATTGTCTTCAGATATTTATTCATTGATACTTCTAATTTTTATTTTTCATTTAGATAGCAATCTTTGTCATCATAATTATGCATTCTAGTAAATGTCAAACAATAATTTAATCGATACTATTAAGGCTATACTCTTCTAACTAAAGAATTTAATATATCATGTTATCTATCAATTAAATTATAAAATTTTATCAATAGTTGGAGTATTTAATATTTTTATAGGATGAATATATTCTCTAAAAAGTATTGAATAGTTGAGTTATTTAAGATTAAGCCATTAGAATGAAGCATTCTAAATTTGATATATCATTTATGAAATAACAAAAAAAATTTTCAAAAATACAAGATGACTAAATATATTTGATAATTACCCTGACTTTATTTTGACAAATTCCATCTACAATTCTTTGGAATTGAGATAAAAATTGTTCTCTTGTACTTGGTGAAGCCATTGCACTGAAATAAATTGTATAGTTGTTATCTATATTTGTTCAAACTATATTTGATTGCAACCATATTATTTTATTTGAAAATTGTTTTATTAACTTACGTTGAAAAATTGTCCAAAATGGAATTCAGCAAATTAACCTAGATTTAATTTAAATAAATAAATATTAATCATTAAATATATTTTAATTTTTTAATACAGTTTCACGGCTCTTTTTTTTATTCAAATACACTTTCATATATTAAAATAATTTGTTTATATCAGAAATTAAGAAAACATACAGTAGAACAACTTTAAAAATAAATCAAGAGGAAGAAATAAGGTTAATATACAAAATATTTATTTTAAATAAAACTTTTAAAAAAAATGGGAACAAAACTTTATAGACAATAGTAATAAAAAAAAAAATAATTTAAAAAGTAATAATTTAATGATGATAAATAAAACTGTCAAAATTTTCTTTTCGGTTCCATATGACAGTAATAGTTTTTATGAAGTAAAGAATATATTTAAGCATTTAAACATTAGTATTGCTTCGAAATTACAATTTATAGTAAAAAATTTAATTTATTTATATAGAACAATGCAGTCAATATTGAATACTGATCATGTAGTTTATAGATTAGAATGTAATGTATGGTACCACCCATGTATAAAGGTGAAACTAAAAGAGAATTAAAAGTAAGATTAAATGAACATATTAGATATATCAGATTAAAACAAGGAAAGTCAGGTATAGCTGTTAATTGTCTAGAAAATGAGTGTAATATAAATAATAATTTCATATGGATACTAAAACAGGAAAGAAAACAAGTTAAAAGATTTTTTTATGAATTTTATTAATTCTGAAAGAGCCGTGAAACTGTAGTTTTAGAAATAAATTTTTAATTTTAGAGAAAATAATGTTAATTTAATTAAGGACAGTCATTGGTAGTTGCAACAATACAGTGTTAAATTATTTGACTAAATCATATACATCCAAAAAAAGATTAATGGTAAATAAAAACACTGCCTATGCTAATAATTAATTGTGAAAACATTTTAATTATATTTAGAATAAACTGAAACTGATATCATTAACTGTATCTATATCAATGCTTTCTCATTTTCAGAAAAAATATAATCTCATATAAAAACAACATTTAAGCAGATAAAAAGTCTTTTATTAATGAAAACATTTTTGAGGAGTTATTATGCCTTCTTCAATTGAACACAACTAGCCCCAGTTTTCATAAATAATTAAGAATGGAATTTTTTGATAACTCAAATTTTGCATAATTTTTACAAAAAATCTGAATAAAAAAATACCAGAGTTAGATGAACTCTAGTGATTGTACAAACACAATTTATTATAATGCTATTTTGTTCCTTGACTAAAAAGGAGATAATACTGCATAGAAAAGCATTGTACCAGTAATATGATACATAAGATCAATGAACAATATACAAAACATAAATTAATCAATTAATATGAATTTTTAAATGTTATAAGCCAATATGTAACTTACAAATATAATAGATAAGTTTCAATAAAATATTTATTTTGACAAATGACCTTAATATATCAGTAACTAAAAATCAAAAATCACATAATTTATCAGTTTCAAATTTTTTATCAAATTTTAAGTGCTAGACTTATAAATGGGTTTCGTATTTTTACCGATTTTCAAACTCTGAAGTTGGGGTCAGCTTACACACTGATGGGCTTCTATTTGAGTATATACAGTAGATATGTAAGTGTGTTACATAATTTAATATTTTTTAAATATTTAAATATTTCAGACATATTGTGCTATTAGTGTAGCCTATGCTAATGAAATGATCTGCCATATTTATTTTTAAAAAATATCTCTTTCTTCTCTATTCTATTATAAAAATATGCAAATGTGAGTAATTATTCATATTTGAATACATTCAAAAATATTAATTTATTGGATATTTTACAAATAAGATAAGATGTGTGTACAGCAATTTTTTAGTTAATAAGCATAGCAGCCATTACTGTGTTTATATTCAATTAATACTGAATAAAAATGTAATGATTATTTACTGAGCTTCCTGATGAATGATGTGTGTATTTTTTAATACTTTTGATCATTTAAAAAATATGGGATAATTATTTTACAGCAAATTTCAGACATCAGATTTGTACTTTTGATGATTGCGTGTTTTGGTCAGCATTCTACTTTCATCAGTTACAATAAAATTTTCATTATGTATTTTAATTCCGATTTTTATCATTTAAATTTTGTTAAATATTTTTGTTGAAATTCAGAAATGATGGAAACTTTTAATATTTCTTTAATATTTTCTGCCAAACAAACATTTCAATTAAAATTATATTGTAGAAAAACAAAACACAATCACATCCTGCTCTCTATCCAGTATTCTTTTAATGTATCATATTACAGACAAACACAACTGGATGTGACATGACATGACTGCATCCTCTTCTCTATTCAGCTTTCTCTTCACATTCATTGCATTGTGGCATTTTGATGCTAAAAGTCTAATATTTTGTCTGTGATCATATTTATTTCAATAGTGAAGTAGATTTGAAAAATTCTTTTAAATAAAGAAAGAAATTATTTATTAATTTTAATAAATATCATATTGTTCTAATATTTGAAAGTTGGGGAGTCAGCTTATATGAGTTTCAAATTTTTACTGACTTTTAATTGAAATCATTAGGAAGTTGACTTATATACATATTGGCTTATATATGATTATATATGGTAGTTAATTAAAATAAATCACATTTTGAAAAACAGTCCATAAAATGTTTTATAAAATAATACCAGTAAAAAGCAATTGCATATAATACAGAAATATATACATATAGACATATATAACTTAATAAACAAGCAATACAATATAATAACAATACAACACACAATACAATACAATACAATACAATATATAATACAGAAATATATATATTTCTGTATTATATATTGTATTGTGAGCATATCTATTAAGGTATATAAAAATAAAACAAATTTGTTTTTTCTTAATATTCTTTCTATGAGGTTTTTTTAATAATAGTTTTATCACATTTCAGCTGAATTTTTAGAATTTCAAAAATTAAACTTTACATAATATTTATAGTTTATAAAATAGTTTTTATAATTTAAAAAATTTAACTAAGAAATTTTCAATATCTCTGGAAAAAAATAAAACTAGAAAGAGTTATGATACAAGAACAATAACCCTCAATTCACGAAGGTAATTGGATTTTTAAAACTATTATGTGAAAATTTGTAAATTGGAAACTTATTTCCATTAATTAAAATGTTAAAATTTTCTAATTGATTCTTGAATAATAAAAAGTCATTGTCATTTTACCTATTGATGTTAGAGCATTTTAAAATGAAAATTAATGTAATAGTGTACCATGCACAGGAATATAGAAGCTTATCCAATTTTTCATTAAACATTCAATGCAAAAAACTGGATATATTTTTCCATATTCTATTTGTTATTAAAGCCTAATATACAAAACCAACCTTGATTGTATAATTCTACAAAACGACGTTGATACTGGCTTAATTCGGCTCGGGAAGGCACTTCATCAATTTTTCTTTGTAACGATGCAATTTCTCTATTTTTACGTGCCTTAAAATAAAAAGATTTTCTGAGTATTTTTACATATATAATTTCAAAATAATATTAACTTGTATTAAATAACTCAATATCAGATTATATGTCTTAATAAATAGAATGTATTTATTAAAATGTTTCCTATTTTAATCATAATCTAACCAAGATTTTTTGAAAAAATTAAAACAATTAATTCTTTAAACTAATAAATACTTTTTCAATATATTCTAGTCAATTGTAATACAAAATGTATATTTAAATTCAAAATAATATTAACTTGTATTAAATAACTCAATGTCAGATTATATGTCTTAACAAATAGAATGTATTTATTAAAATGTTTCCTATTTTAATCAAAATCTAACCAAGATTTTTTGAAAAAATTAAAATAATTAATTCTTGAAACTAATAAATACTTTTTCAATATATTCTAGTCAATTGTAATACAAAATGTATATTTAAATGTATATTTTATCTATTTGAAATCCTATTGGGAATTGAGTTAACATTAAAATATTAAAAATTTCTTTCCATCTAAATTAACTGAATTGAAATATATTCATTATTATTTAATAATTAATTTAACAAAAGTACATTAAAGAAATAAATTTCTACACAAACTCTAAATAGGAAGCTTTGAAAATATTAGAAAAAATAAAATTCTTTTTTTTATTTTACAACTAATATTTTCAATTATTTCATGCTAGTAACTTTCTGATATGCTACTTAGAACTTATCTTTATTGTATCTAAATTCTTGTAAAAATTTTTTAAAAACCATTTCATTTTAATTTAAAAGTAAAAATTAAATTAAAGGTTATACCTATAACCTAACAGTATCTTATAAGCTCAAAGATGAATTCAAGATATGTTTTATTTATCTAAGTATGAAGCAGAATCTGGTTTAATCAGTGCAGAAAATTGATATTATAAGGGGGAAAATTTTAAATTATTTATTATAAATGCCATTTATAACTTTATTCCAAACACTGTCATCTTCAACATCAAAAGTCTTTTCCATCGGTACTGGAAATACAGTTTATAAGAACTTATATAATTCCAATAAAAACTACAATATAGTTAAAGGATTTGGTAATTTTTCAAGTATATTTTAACAACATTTTATAATAATATTTTCTAGAGATCAATTCAGAAATAAAAATTTAAATTATTTTATAATTTTTGATTTTTCATCAGAGTAAAATATCATAATCTTATTTAATTGAACAATCAAAAATCTTTATAATTTTTTAATAAATCATAAAACAATCAAGTATTTGAAAAGTATAAATTTAAAATAAATGATAAAAGAAAGATATTCTGATACTTCAAGGAAATAAGATAAAAATTGGCAATCTAACAAATCTACGGCATTGTTATACCTCTAAGTGCAGTTGCCTGGTAAATAATTAATAAAGATTTTCATTTTATATCATCAATATAAAAACATGAAATCTAAAATGCTTAATTTTAATTATTGATATATTTTCATATATTTACCCTACTTTCTGAAAATGAGGATTATAAAATTTACATGCTGTTTCTGTTTCTTCTCCATTAATAATTTTTGAACTAATTATTGAATTTTTGATACCAATATTCTACCATTGAAGATAACCTAAACTCCACATTAATTAACCTACTAGATACAGTCTTTTAAAAATGGCTGATATTCAAACTTTTGAGTTACTTTCATAATGTAGCATGAATCTATATGATTTCCATAAAATTTGGCAGAATAGTTGTTATTAAAAATGATATTGAAGGCACATCAATTAATCCTGTCTCTTCAATCAATTAAAAAAATGGCAATCTGGAAAGTTTACTTCCTATAACTTTCAAATTATTTGATTGAATTTTATAAAATTTAGCAGGTTAGACCGGCAATTTAACTAGAATTTAAAATAAATTAACTAACTATATAAATATTTTCAATTAGAAATGACAAATGTTCTATTTTCTGAAATTCTAATATGGTAATTAGGGATATATTTAATAATTTTTATGACATTCAGCATATACATAATGCCGTTAAAGATAATTTTGATTACACACATTTTAATTTTTCATCTTCAATGATTCCAAATAAAACATATATTTGGAAAATGGATTATTAATTTATTCCAGAACTGTGTTTTTATTTATCTTTCAAACTTTAAATTATGACAAACTTTTGTTTCTATATGATGTATAATGTAAATTGTACTGAAAATTTTGTTTTCTAATTATTGAAGTTCTTAACTTACTAGTAAGCCTCTTATTTTCTGTAATTTTTCTTTATCACTTGAATATTGCTTTTCTATTAATTCTCTTCTTTCCTAAAACAAATATAACAATATAATTCTATACTTATATAATTTGATAATTTAATAAAACTGAAAAAATTTCAAGTGTCAAATATTTAAATAAAAAACTTCCACAAAAGAGAAACATTTATAGATGCAAGGAAGAAAGAAAATATTTCATTTATAAAAAATATGCATACTTTATAAATTAAAATATCAAAGTGTCAGAGAATGATGATAGAATACAATTCCAAAATTTTGTAAAATTTGCTCAAATAAGAATAGAGAAATATAATTTACATAAATGTTAAAAATATAAATAACTTTATATAAAAATTACCTAGAATTGGTAGTAAACAAACAAAATTAATGAAATAAATAGAATGAAATATAATGTTTTTAGTATTAAAAAATTAAAATAAATTACAAAAATGTGAATTTTCAATTTTGTTTTTTACCTTATCTTCTGAAGATAATTCTTTATTTGATGATTTCACTTCTTCAATATCAGCTTGTAATCTTGCTAATTCCTCCTTACAATGAGATTTAAATTCTTGTTCTTGTTGTTTCAAGTTCTCGTTCATCATTACTAAAGAATTTAATTTTGCTATAACTCTGAAAATAATTAAAAAATTTTTATATTATTATATTATTCATTATTTGGAATATATGGAAATTTTTTAAATTAATTTAATGAAATGAAATATTATATATGCTTACTCTTTATCTTCATCTTTCACTATTTCAAACTTTTCCATTTCATTACATAATTTTTCATAGTATTGATTAAGCTAATATAAATTATAATTAAACGGTAAAATAATTGCTTAATTTTATTATAAAGAATATTGTTTATTAACATACCTCTTTTAATTTATTACGTTTCTCCTCACATGAAGATTTTAACTCATTATACTTTTGACCTAGCTGCAATTTAGAAATTTTTTATCGGAAATAAATATTTGTTATAATGAAATTCAAAATATTGAATTGGTGGAAGTAATTCTGATTTTTAAATTAAAAAGAAGAACTTTTTCAAACACATTGTTTTTATTTACTCAATTTTATAATTTTTATTGTTACTTATGACTATAATCCATCTTTCTGTAAGAAATATTCCACTTTCAAAAATGTTATAGGCTTAGATTCTGTCAATACAAGATTTTATTTCATCAAGTGTTTGCAATTTACCATTGAGATAATTCTCAAAAATAAAAAATAAATGGTAATTTGATGGGATGTGATCTGGTAAATATAAAGAATAAATAAGAATTTTCCAGCCAATATCTTTCATTATCCCAATGAAAATTACACCTTTTCTGTTTATTAAATCTGGCTTTTTAACTCCAATATTTCATTCAATTTATCCAATTGATGACAATAAAAATTAGAATTGTTTCCCTTTTTTTTAAAGAGCTGATAATACAATACACAATTCCTCTGCAATCCCAAAAACAACACAGAGCATAAGCTTATTTTGGTGAAACTTAGGCTTTACTATCGATAATGATGCTTCATTCTTAGAAGATCAATATCTCTAATTTAGTTATTTATTGTTTTATTATTATTGAGTAAAAAATAAAAGTAATGCACTAGTTTAAGCAAAAACAAAGAAAGCATACTCTCTAGATCCCATAAGAAAATATGAAATTATAATATATATTACAATTTCTTGTTGACATTTCAAAACATAAAATCTATATGAAAACAATACAGATGTCAAGTAAGAAGATAGCTTACATTTGAAGATATTAAAGTATGAAATATTAAGAAAAATAAAATTAAAAACAAAAAAGAGATGTGATATATAATGTGAATTAAAAATTATAGCTTCTTGGATAACAAAACTTCTCTAAGTTTTATTCAATCTACACTTTGGTATATACAGTAAAACCTTCATTTTACGGACTATAGGGGGCAAGACTAGTCCGTAAAATCGGAAAGTCCATAAAATCGAAATAAAATCTTTTTATAAACATTAATTAGTAATTTCAACATACCTGTACTAATTAATGTGACTTATGCCTAAAAACTGGCTGTACTAATTAATGTGACTTATGCCTAAAAACTGTATTATTTTACATGAGTATTTAAAAATTAAATTAAATTATTGTACAGGTATATTAAAATTAGGTAAGTTGTTAAAATAAAAATGACACATTATGCAATAAATGAGTGCTTTATTTTACATACTGTAAATATATTCAACATTTCTAAATCTATGAGGTATGTTAATTAAAACAAATAATTGGGTATAGTATCATCTAAGAATTTTTATACTAATTTAAAATCACAATCTTTTATCATTTTCTTTATTGTTTTTACATTTTAAAATTTTATATTTCTCCTCCAAAGAAGTATTTCCAAAAATCTTCATGATTCTGACAAATGTATAAATAAGTTTGTTCAATTTTAAAGTGACAATTATATAGTTTGATGCAATCACATTAATTGGAATAACATAGGCAATATGAAAATATAGCTAGATGCTGGTTCCATGTTAGCATCTAGTCTAGCTGTAGCATGATATAGAGCTGATTTACCATGATATTTTTGTGTAACATTACTGTATAATGCCTACATTTTATCAACAATTACTATTTGTTTTAATCTAAAAACAGTTCAAAACAGCTCTTTAGCAAGAAAAAAGTTTATTGTGGCATTAAAATTGATAACTGTTAACATGTTAAAGTTTGTATCTTGTTCTATGCTAAAAATATTTGTTCGGAATTTAAATTGTATTATATTGTTCGATAATATAATAGTTAGTTAATGTTCTATATTTGTAAACGGAATGGCACTGAAGAGAAACCACTCTTGGTTCGAAAACGTTTTGCCACAATAAACTTTTTTCTTGCTAAAGAGCTGTTTTGAACTGTTTTTAGAATAAAATAAGCAAGTAGTATTTTCTGATTTATGTTTGTTTTAAAAATGGGAAGTTTCTTATGTGATAGCAAAGTATTGCAAGCAGTGAGATTGTCAAAGAAATTTTTTTCATGCAATGGTTTTGTGAGGCCCGCGAGCCCGCGAAGCCCGCTAAGTCGTTTACCAGCGGTCTCCGACAGGCGGATAGCCTATGAGCGGCGTGTGACACGAGTAAGGTCGGGTGATGAGAGGCTGGACAGAACGGACACTGAGACTACGTTTGTAGGTACAAACATCTTCTTTTATTGGAGAGAGCTCAAATAATTACAATGAGACCGACTAACAATGTCGGAGGACAATACCTTTACAAATAATTTAGGAGTTGCTCTCTCTGTCGGTGGATACGACTGGCGTTCGTCTTCTACAAACGGCTGCTCCTCCGTTCTCGGCTCGGTAAGGATGTTTCCTTTTCTTTTTACTGGTGTGAACCGTTGACAGGGAACAGTTCCTTTTTACCGATAGACGAAAGCTGACTAGCTGAGCTAGAGTTCAGAGAAAGAACGACGTCGGAAGCAGGATCTACGGGCTGAAGTCAACTCCTCTTCTCGGTGGACTCGATCTAACTGTCCTGCACGGCGAACTAGAACCAACTTATTTCTTGAATAAGAATCGAATTCTGGCGACAAGAAATGAGAGGAGACCGTCTTCCAACTCAGGCTGGAACCAACTGAACTTTTCTTTGTTCAGTTTCCCTTCTACATTTTTATAAAACAAATAAACATCTCTCCCCTTTTCCAGGGAAGGTGACATCTTCGACCTCTGTCCCATAATTCCGCACAACCCCTCCGAACACCTGCACGATGACAGAGTTCTTGTGCGGTTTACATCAAACAAGTTTATTTTCATTTCAGAGGATAGTGGAGAATGGAGTATTTTGGACCCGGCCGGAGAAGGGACCTCCTCACCCGACGTTGCTAATAAATTTGTCAATTCCGATAACTCACGATCGGGTGAGAAGTGACATTCTCCAGTGGACCGGACCTCGGGCCTCCACAGTTTCAATAACTATATTTGACATGTTTGTTTTGTTACTTTCAAACATATTACAAATAATTTTTGAACAAGTTGTTGCATTTATACCTCTTTTAAACTCACAAAGCATAACTGATCAAAACATACTTGAACAGACAACATAATATCTCTTTAAACGGTTAGTTTTACATTGTTGAATTCCACAAGATAGTGCATATTCTCCAGAGAGTGGTCATAAATTAGCAAAAACCACTGAATAAATTTACAAGTAATAATAATGCATAACACTTAAATTTAATTCTTATTTCAAAATAAAATTACTTTTCCACCAATTCAATATATATGTTTTTTTAGCTGGTATCACAAATGCAGCCTAAAATATTAATAAATTTTAAATATTTTATAGATAATATGTATAAATTACAATATTAAAAAATATAAATTACTTTAATAATATGTAACCAAAAACAAGTAACATATATAGCAATATAAAATTATGTATAATGAAATATAATTAACATGCATAATATCTAATAAAAGATATAGATTCGAGATGAAAAGAGTCTAACATTTTTAAATTTATTAATAAAAAATTCTATTTAAAAACAACTAACTATTTTAGAAATTTTTTTAGAATATGTTCTTGTATTATTTTATTTATTATATTATGCTAAAATTATAACAGTCTTTTTCAATTACAATTAGATCAAAAAAAAAAACAGCAAATATTTCTCATATTAGAAAATATAAGAAATGTTTAATTTCTTTTATTTTTGATCTGATTGTAACTAAAGAGGGTTTGTTAAAGAGATAAACACATATTTTAATTTTAAATCCTGCTACTAGGTTGTCCAATGATTAATTAAATTAATTACTATTAAAAATTATTATAATGCATTCCTGATTTCAAAAAATTTAAATTATTTTTAAATTTTTGAAATTCTCATTATTGATTTGTAATGAAATTCTGCAGCATGAAATATTTAAATATTCCAAGGACATATAAATCAAATATAAAATATTCAAGAAAAATAGTTAATTATAAAAAATTTTTGAAAATCATTAAACATAATCAAATACCTGATTTAAATTTTCTGTTTTTTCTGTTATTTGCTTATTTAATGATGTCACAACTCTTTTATGATGCTGAATTCCTCCAAATTTTTCTCCAATTTCTTCACTTGCTAATTCTGCTTGCTATAAGCAAAATGTGTTAATTTTTAATAATGCTTTAGATGATACATAATGCAATTACTATAAATTATAATTTAACAAATTTATAATGTCTTTGAAAGAAATTTATATATAGGCAATTGTTTCTTAAGATTAGAATGTATTCCTATAAAAAATACACATCATTTAATATTTCTTACAAACATAATATTATGCAAATCCAATACATTTAGAAAAAATTTTGACCTTTATTGAATTGTTTTTTTATATTTAAATGATTGTCTGTGAACTGTATAAATATTCATTATATATTTTAATATCTTTCTCTTTTATATGTTGATATAGTTTCTTTTTAATCAATATTGAAAAAAATTATTTAATTTGCTTGGCTAATTTTAATCAGTTTCAATAAAACTTCACATCTAGGTAACCTAAAAACGTTCATTGAAAAAAAATTAATACTTTCAGACTTCTCTAATATTTTAGAGAAGTCTGAAAGTATTAATCTTTTCTTTTATTAGATAAATGTTTATCTAATAAAAAAAAGATGATTTGTTTATTCCACATCTCTTACAGTAGTTATTTGATTTGTAATTTGATTTTTTTTAACAACTCGTCACAATATAACAGCTGTTTATAACAATTAAAATTAAATAATTTTAATAAATATTCATAAGTAGCTCAATCAATGAATTGAATACTCAAAAGAAAACTGGAAATTTGACCAGTGTATGGAAATTTATATTGCCAATGCATTGCAATGTATAAAAATTTGGTTAATGTAGAAGTGGTTTAATAAATTTTGAAAATTAAATTTAAATCTATAAGGCAAGCCACACTCAGGATGATCTCTGTCATTGATGACCATGACATCTCCGCATGGATTACAAATAACCCTTGATAAACAATAGTGAACTTGCTGAGATACTTAATGTCTCAAAAATAACATTGATGACCCCTTAAAATCATTGGAATGAGCCAGTAAGTATGATATCTGGATTCCACACAAACTGTCTGAAAAATATTGAATATATTAAGTTGAAGTGTACATTTCTTCACTTAGTCATCTTAGATTTGAGCTGTTTTTGGAAAAAATAATAACTTGAGATGAAAAATGGATTCTGTATGATAATATAGAGAGAAAAAGTCCTGGTTTAAATCAGGGGTGGGCAACCTTTTTTTTGTAGGGAGCTATACAGAAAAATTTATGATGGGACAGGGACCAAAACAAAAACAATTGATAATAATAGTATTTATTTAAAAAGAGAAGGTACAGATATATGTAAGTATACACAATGTTGGTATTAGATATAATAAAATAATGTGGCCCATGGGCCAGAGGTTGCCCATCCCTAGTCTAAATCAATGGTTCCAATTGATGTTCCACGGAATCCTTCCGCCAAAAAATTTTGGGATTCCATGTGAAATTCACTAATTTTATACAAAGAAATATTTCCACACTCATAATTTAAAGTCTAAAGTATAATATCTGAATGCTTTGAGTGCATTTTATTTTAATTCTAAATAAAATAAGGTAGAAGCAGTATTTAAAGAAATGCAAGATTTGAGTGCATTTGTTGTAAAAAGTGTTTCATCGAACAAGTAACCGAACTCACCTAGGATATACCCGCTGTTGTGCGGCTGCTGTAGTTTCTTTTTGAATGGTAGATAGCAGTGATGTCTATCCAATCCCAGAGCCCCATTTGCTATGAAGCTGGTAAATATCAGTGGCCATCAAAGTTTGTCTGTAGTTTCAGATTTTTGTTTTATAAATAAAGCATTATACAACATACATTGTACTTATTATTTAATATAAATTAATAAGACTTCCACATTAAAATAAAGTTGGGAACCGCTGGTCTAAATGAAATTTGCCTTTACTTTCAAAGAAAAACCTTTATCAAAAAAAGGTCATGCTCAGTGTTTAGTGAGAATTTAAAGGAATAATTTATTATGAATTGCTAAAACACAATGAAATTATTAATGCAAACAAATATTGTGGTCAACTTCTTAATTTAAAAGAGGAAATTGCAAAAATTGATCATCATTAGCATTTAGAAAAGCATAATTTTCCACATGATAACACTGGCTACAAGTTATCTTGATTATTCAGCAGAAATTAAGAGTTTTTGGCTGAGAAGTTCTAATCATCCTCTGTACTTGCCAAATATAGTGCTATCAGATTACTATCAGTTTGGTCATTACAAAATTCTCTAAAAGGAAAAAATTTGAAAATATTGAAGAAGTTGAAAACCATTATATATATTATGTACAGCTGATAAAGGTCAAATATACCAAAAATATTTCTGTATTTATATGACGACTCTGATAAAGTTGTTTTCATTTCAGTATCCTATGTAAATGCTAGAAATAGGAATTTGTTTATACAGTAATGTAATAAAAATAATTCTTTTTTAAAAATCTGATAATTGATTTATTCAGATATTATACTGTAGATTAAAAAAAATATTCATATTTTTTAATATGAAGTTATGTAGTAATTCTAAATACATTTAATATACTTTTGCTTCTTACTAGAATTACTAAATATGCTGGTCTACTATACCGGGTGTTTTTCTTGAAACCGAACACACTGATTTTTGGCATCGAGCCAATTCTGAAATTACTCAATTTTTTATTGGTTGAAAATAAAGGGAAAACTCAAAATATTAAACCAAAGCACTATAAGAATTTAATTTTTCCAATTCATTGTATTTAAAAGTGTTGTTACTGATGATGGCTTTATCAAGCTGAAAAATCTTTAATAGTTATTAAAGTATAATTTTTTCGCTTAAATAAGTGCTGAAGACTGATTTAATAGTAATTGTAATAATTCTTTTGGTAAAATATGAATATCTTAAAATGAGCTGTTATAAATAAAAGAAAAGAATAAATAATATAATTTTTCTGAAAAGGATCATTTTATGTTAATTAATAAAGGACTTTCATTATAATATAGTGACAAATTATAGATTTATCAAAATTATTATTTGAAATCATTAATTTCTTCTGTCAGCTGTAACAAATAATTTTCCTTTCTTTATAATAACTGAATACAGAATTTTCTTATATATATCAGTAGCTTCAATAACACATTTCTATCCTTTTTTGACTGGCAATAAAAGCCCTTCTTTGATTTTACTCATTTTTTCATGATTAGTATAAGTAATCATCTTCCTCGATGATGACCTCATTATCCATGTCCTAAACTCAAGTTAGTCTCAATCATGATCAAAAAAATTATATAAAAACAATTAAATGAAAGCTACTGTACCTTTCTATTGATAGATGATTTAATAGTAACTTAATTTTTTATTGGTTGAAAATAAAGGGAAAACTCAAAATATTAAACCAAAGCACTATAAGCAATAATAGAATTTATTTTACAAAGAAGAAATATTTTCGATCCATTATGGATCCTCTTCAGCTTCTAAAGGAACATATTTTAAATTCGAAAAGTTACATTCGTCATTCGAGTTATGACATCACCATATACAAAAAACTTTTTTTTAAAATTTAACAGAGTATCAAAATTAAAAATAAACTATTAATAAGTGATACATATTATAAATAAATGTGAACAAATTAATAAAATAACTAAAAAAATTCATAATTTATTGTTAATTCTGTAACTCCATGCACTGGAGAACATCATACTGGGTTGTTTATTTATGACATTTGCATGCATTCCTCTTTCTGCTATAAGAAACGATTCTGGTTATAGCAGAAAGAGGAATGCATGCAAATGTCATAAATGAGCAACCTAGTACGTCATTCTTCAACACATGGAGTTATGGAATTAACCATAAATTATGAACTTTTGGAATTATTTGCTATTTTGTTAATTTGTTTACATTTATTTATAATATGTATCTCTAATTATTAGTTTGTTTTTAATTTTGACACTCTGTTAAATTTAAAAAAAATTTTTTTGTTTATGGTGACATCATAACTCGAATGACAAATGTAACTTTTCGATTTTAAAATATGTTCCTTTAGAAGCTGAAGAGGATCCATAATGGATCAAAAACATTTCTTCATTGTAAAAAAAATTCTATTACTGCTTATAGTGCTTGGATTTAATATTTCTTGTATTAAAAGCAGTGTGTGTGAATCAATTAAAGTGAAAACTCTTAGTATACAGACTATAGTAATTAATAAAATATTCTATTACTGCTTATAGTGTTTGGATTTAATATTTCTTGTATTAAAAGCAGTGTGTGTGTGAATCAATTAAAGTGAAAACTCTTAGTATACAGACTATAGTAATTAATAAAACCAATTAATTTATAATTATAAGAATATGGAACAAGTTATTATTATTTATATTATTCCTTAAATAAATTACATATTCTAATACATTTCATTTAAGAATTTCTGTAAAGAACTAATCACTAATTATTCAAATATTTTTACTATTTTTGAATGCAGAATTAAAACAGGTCACTAAAACTATCCTCAATTCTTTGCTAATTTCATAAGAAAGAAAAATCTATCAAATAGTTCAATAGTTATTAGGAGAAAATTTGAAAATTTTAAATGAATGATGATACAAAAGTTAATTAAACTTATTTTGAAGTTAAATTAATAGTATAAAAATTCTTTAATAAACCCTAATGATTAGATGTAAAATAAGTAATTAAAATAATTACATTAAGAAAATATTGTGGAAAAATTTGAATGCCTTTTTAAACAGGTGAAGCTACCAAGTTGAAACGTTAATGATAAAATATCTTTATCAAATTTTATGAAATTCAGTGAATTCATTCAGAAAAATGAAATTTTATGATAGTGTAATGATTTTCCTTCTCATTAATAATTTTTAAAAGTTGTTAATGTGGAGAAAGATTATTATACTAATTGAGACAGAAAGACCATGATACTGTCTACTGGTATAAAGTTAAACAGACAATTAGTATACAGGTAGGCCTCGATTAGTGCGAATAATGGGTCCACGAATTTCTTGCACTATTCAAAAAATATGGTAATTGGTTCTTGCTTTGTGAGATTCTGGCCTTAGCCAATCTCATGATGAATAACCACAATACTAACTGTTTAAGAAATATTTACTTTCATATATTACATTGTTGTTCATCATCTAAATAACTTACCAGGAATTGCATCTTATACCATCACCAAACCAACTGCCAAATCAAAACCAAAAGAGCAAATCAAGAACGGAAGTTGAGTGCCGCTTTTATGTCACTCAGTCACATCCATTTTTTGCTCTAGCATAATCAAACCTCTTCTTTTTTTTTTGTTTCCTGTTTTATCATCAAAAGTCTTCTTCCTTTTATCCATTTTGATACTTTCTAAAAGATAAAACTCTGTACTATACTGTATGTATACAATAACAAAGCTGAATAATAGTAATGTTAAATAGTTAATGGCAAAAAGCCCATCTTTCTGCTGTTTCACCCCTTCAAAGCCAAGTGATTGTTTTTGGACTGCTCCTCGTCTGGTTTTACTAACCAAAAATTAACATAATTTGTTAATTGACATCATAAAAGGGGACAGACATTTGTTAATAAGCCTTACAAATCGCATTAATCGAATATTTGCTCACACTAACTGAAAAACAATATCATTTTTATAAGTCGCACTAATCGAATATCGCATTATTCAAACTAGCACTAATCAAAGCCTATCTGTAATAGTATTTCCCGTCAGTCAGTCAAACTTTACTTTATTTCTAAAGTGAATTTCAAGAGCACAACTATTATATTATTCAGAGAACTAATTCATGTTAAATATATATTTAGTATTTATCATTAGAAATAAAGTAAATATATAATAAATGGTATTTATAATGATAATATATATTTGATATTATCTTTTTATTAAAACTAATATGCTGTTTGTAATTTATTGTCAGTGTAAGAGTGAAAAGATGTATTAAATACTTATAGAAAACAATTGCCTATATATATATATATTTATTTATTTCAATAAATTTAAATGTCATTTATAAATTAATAAGTTAAACAAATACCTTATCAGCAAATTCAGAAGCAATTTGTTGAATTTTGCTTGACTGCATGCTGACAATTGATCCAACAACACTTGCTGTAACTTTAGTCTAAATATGAAAATACAGTACAGATTTAATTGTGAATAGTAATCATTATCCATATAAAAAAAATCTGCTACTACTTATTACAATAAATGAATCTGATAGCTTAAACATTTAATTTATTTTCTTCTGTTCAATAATGCTTTCTTTGAAGTTATTATTAATCAGTTTCAACAAGAAAGATAATGGCATTAATAACCAGTTTTACAAAAAGAAACAAAATAAATAACATAAAAGAAAACATAAAAAAAGACATACCCTTAAAAATAAAGCAAGAACTACAAAACTCAGAACTACAATTTTCTAGGGCCATTACAGCTGTCCCAGAAAATCGTATGGTGTATTGTTTGTAAGCAGCTGGTAATTAAATCATATAAATTGCAGATGATATAAGCCTTAAAACCAAATGACAAGATCATATACCACCAGTTCTGCATGGAGGTGCAAACAGTCATGGAGAATGAAGATTTAGTAAACATGTAGTTTTCACTAAAAAAGCAAACATTATGAACAAGAAGATCAATTATAACAATCTGTGAGTATGCAGCACAGAGAAACTTCATACTACCATTGAGTAAATCTGGGATCCAATAATCAATGTTTTTTGTGCCATATCAGAAAAGAAAGTCTATAGCTTATACATATTTAATAAGGGCACTATAACTGGAATGACCTATCTTTATCTATCTGCAGCAGTATTGATCATGAAGCTATAAGGACTCCAACAACTACTTGTTCCAATAAGATGTGGCATCATCAAATTATTACAAATCTGTCTAGTAAAATTCAACTGCAACATGCCAATAATGGCTTAGCATTTTGCAGCTGGTGTATGAATCATGTGTATTTATAATTTGCCTTACTAACATCTTTAAAAATAAATATAATCTGAATAAATATTTTCATATTCAACACTTATGGATAGTTGCAAATATTAAATACAAGGTAAATCAAAAAGAATAAAACAATTTTATATATTTGATATAAAGTAATTATTTATGTTAAAAGAACAAACATGCAAAGTATCAATAGACAGCAAATCTCTCAAAGTTTTACTTATAACACTTACATAAATAAAACTTTGAGAGCTTTGTTGTGCTTTGATACCTTACTTCATATCAAATATATAAAATTGTTTTATTCTTTTTGATTTACCTTGTATTGTTTGTTTTGTTGTGCTTTGATACCTTCTATCATAAATATCAAATTAAATACTTGATTAATATATAAATACTTTATATGAAATACATAAAATTCTTTTTGATTTACCCTGTATTTATTTTTTGTAACTATCATAAGTGTTGAATGTGAAAAATTTATTTGAAAGATGTTACTAAGACAAAATTACACACATACATCAATTATCTATGTTTACCATACACAAAACTGTTATGTTCTTCTATCATAAATATCAAATTAAATACTTGATTAATATATAAATACTTTATATCAAATACATAAAATTCTTTTTGATTTACCCTGTATTTATTTTTTTAAACTATCATAAGTGTTGAATGTGAAAAATTTATTTGAAAGATGATACTAAGACAAAATTACACACATACATCAATTATCTATGTTTACCATACACAAAACTGTTAAAAACAGTTGAAAAGACTTAGCAACTGAAAGATATGTTTGTTATTGGACAATTTCTTATTATTGATATTTATGATATACAGTAATTAAAGTTTTAATTAAAAAAAACATTATTAAAATAAAATGAAATTTTATATATTCTTGGATAATATAAACATTATATTGGTATTAACTGTAATATTGTAACTGCTTTAATGTAAATGCAACATGTAAAACAATTGTTTAACTGCTTTAAATTAATAGCTATTATTATAGAAAAATTTTTATAATTATGCTTATATAATATTCTAACATTTAGAGAAAAATACTGAATGGTTTTTGTTAGGAACAGGAAACAAATCAGAATTTTTTCTCCATTGAAATTAATGCAAATTTCATTTTAAATTTACAAATTTTTACTTTATAAATACTATAGTTTTCACAGAATGATTTACATTTATATTTGAAAATTACTATAAATAATTAATACTCTTAAAAATCTAGATCAAATATCAAATCTACTTGGTGAAAATAAACTGAATCATCACTGTTTAATTACATATGTATTTATTAAATTTACAAAAAATAAAAATGAAATATACATAAATGTTAACATGTTGCATAATAAGAACATGTTATTATTTACAAAAAAGAATTGAGAACAGATAAACTGATAGTATATTCATATATTATCAGTTTATTTTTCTCTTTTTTGATTGATTCAGTATTAATTAAACATATTGTAAAATTGATACTAAAGTTAAAAGTTAAGTTAAATTAATAAAGTTAGGTTAGTCAATTAACTTTATTAATTAATCAAATTCACGGATTCAGATTATTTAACAATTGATATTATGGAGGATAAACTGAAAACTTTCAATTGATTTCATAATTATTGTTAGATCTAAACTATGGTAATAAATCATATAATTCAAAGGTACTATGAAAAAGTGGTAACATTAAAATTCTTTTTCTTTATTTTGACGTTTTTTTACAATATTAAAAATTTTTAAAGCAAGATTTAATTTACTTAAAATATATACTGCTTTAATCTTAACTTTTTTAGTTATATTTATAATTTTTTTGAGACTAAAAATAATTTTACAAACAGTCATTAAAATTATTTCTATTAAACAATAAAAAAATGTAATTCATAATAATGTACATTTTATAAGATATTATTGTTTTAACATATTATTTAAAATTCAAAATTGTTTAGTAATAATTGTAATTTTACCATAATAATGTACATTTTATAAGATAAATGTATTATTGTTTTAACATATTATTTAAAATTCAAAATTGTTTAGTAATAATTGTAATTTTATTAAATGAAAAATTCACCAACCTCTGATTCATCCATTGCTGACATACCACTCATCAACTTGTCAATCTGTGTCTATGCAAAGCAGGCAGGAGGCAAAGTGAGAATTTAATGAAAAATATTAAAGTAATGATGCAGGAAAAAAAAATACCATTCTCAATTATTAAATATGAGTTAAATATTAATTAAAATTAAGAAAATTTTATATATATTCAAATTAATATTAAATAAGCTAAAACATGCACCTTGAGACATATTAATTGCCTATTTTTAATAAGTTTATATTAAAATATATCTGTCTTCAGTAAACTGTTATTGTTCAAAATATAAAGATATGAATACAAATAGCAATCATCACTAATTTATCTATATTATTAAAATTTTATACAAGAAAACTTTATTACAATAAAATGAAATGATCTTTAAGAATTTAGACAAAATAATTGTTTCTTTTTATTTAAATTGAATAAAATAATTGAATTTTTAAGAATGAACTGTTTTACTGATATAATAAAAAAGTTATAATTATATTTTTAATGCTGAAAATAAGCAAGAGCAAAATCATGCATAATATGTTTCTATACCTCTCAAAGAATTTTTAATTATCTATTGACACTTTCATTGAAATATTATCAAATTAAATCAGTTATTATTATAAATAAATAAGGAATAAATTATTATTCAAAATGAATATTCACAGATATTATTCTAATTCTATTTACTTATTTAAATAAAATTTTCTCTTCTTAACAAAAATTTATTTGTGATGATACTATACTTTCAATGCTCATATTTCATCTTCAGATTATAAACCTAAAATATTCTTAAAAAATGTAATATATTAAAGATAGGATCAATAGTCAAGTATCAGAGTTTTCTAAAATTACATAAAGATATGGAACCCAGAATTGAGCCTGATCTTCCTGATGATATAAAACTTTATTATATGGTTTAAGTGATTTCAATTCTATGTAATACTTTCAAGTATGTAATCAGTTTATTTATTAGCAACCATAACTGTCTTTTAGTCATATATAAAAATTAAAATTAATTATTGACGTAATTTTATTGTTGTTTATATAATTATATGATATTTCAGTGGAAAACAGGTGAGATTTCTGGGCTTATATATTATAATTTCTCCATTTAAATTAATGATAATTTATTCCTCAATTTACAAGAATTTGATTTATGAGTATTTTTTAAGAATGCCCCATACTTGAAACTGGAATATTCTTAAAAATAATAAAGGAAATGGATAAGCAAAAAGTTGCAATTAATAACCTTCTTTTACAGAATAATTTAATAAAAATAAAATAAAATTTGTTTAGATTTGTTTGATACTCAATTCATATTTACTAAGCTAGTTGTTATTATTTCAATTCATTAAAAGTTATTACTTATCATAACTGTATTGTTTTATAATTTTCAAAATCTATTGAATATTCAATGTTATTAATTTAAATTTAAAATAAATAATCATTATTTATTTATAATGCGAAATACTACTCTTGGATTCTATTCTTTATGCACAGCTGAAGATGAGCATATGGACTTGAAAGTACTATTAAATATATTAATATATATCATATTACAATACAATTCTTATACAAACATATTTTATATACCACAAATCCATCATAAAAATATTGCTACACTTTAAATACTGTTTATATAAATACAGTATACAATATATTTAAAGCTATTTTACCTCTTCAGCATTTTTATTTTCTCTAACTTCACTTTTAGTAGATTTATCAGATTCTTGTTCTTGTCCAGTTACCTAAATTAAGTTGCAAATATTATATTAGAAGTAATATTAAATATTCATTTAAATTTAGATAATATATTATCAATGGACAAACTTGATCTTTTCGGTGTAATCTTATAATTCCATATTTTCTAAAAAGTTAAATAAATAATAATTATATATACATATATTTCTTTTATTAAAACTATGGTCAAATATTAAACCTTCCATATTCCAGCAATGTTGTTTGAACTCTGATCTCTTCATCCTTTAATTTATGAGAAGCATGATGACGATAGCATCGTCTTGGTTGATATGATTCCTATAAATTTTATACAAAAAATTTTATGCAATTTTTATTATTGAAATGCATTTTCAACAAAAGCAATTTTAGTATTACCTTTAAATCATATAAAGTTGAAATAATCTTATCTTTACATGCTTCTTTGTCTAAATCCTAAAAATGTATTCTACACTTATTAAAATAATTATTTAACAGCAAAATAAAGAGAATATAGTAATTATTGTTTATATCTGATACAATTAAGAGCTGGAAAATCATTAAACTGAAAAATATGAAATAAAATATGCATTAATATATTATCAATTGATTCATTACAAGTGAAACAAAAACAATGAATACAGATCAACAAACCTTTATGATATAATGCTAATTAGTTTCATTATTTAAATATTAAAATAATTTTTTAATAAACATCAATATTGACTAATTTATAAATAATTTTATTGATTTCAATATACAGGTAGTCCTAAACTTACAACTTATATATTCAACTACATATATACTACAACAAAGGATCAACCATAAATGGTTTATAAATTAAAATAAATGAAAAATATAATTAATATTTATTAATTTCTTAGCAATTAGTCATTATTACATTTTTACTGTATGAATTAAAATGATTTAGTGATACAGAAATAGAGCTAAAATTTAGAAAGTAAAGGGAGGTGGGTGTGGTATTTTTTTCCCAAATTGCCATCTTGATATAGTTGTGTGATAGTTATGTTAAGCACAATTCTTGCTCTATTTGTTAATTATTATATATATAACAATATAGAGGAATATCAGAAGATAAATAAAGAATTATTGGCTAAAAACATTGTAGATGCCACTATGCAATAGAATATGAACAAATTATATAAAAAAGTAAATTTATTTTAAATATTTGGAAAAAATAAGTATAAGGGAACAAAAGTAAATATGTTGTGTTTAAACTTAACAAGTTCATAAATAGCACAAAAAGCAGTAGTGCTTTTTGTGCTATTAATATATTTATATTAATATAACACAAGAAAAATAAAGAATTATTGGCTAAAAACATTGTGGATGCCACTATGCAATAGAATGTGAACAAATTATATAAAAAAGTAAATTTATTTTAAATATATGGAAAAAATAAGTATAAGGGAACAAAAGTAAATATGTTTTGTTTAAAATAATTATATATTTTTTCAATATAATGAAAATTAACAATTTTATAAAAGGAAACCAAAATATAGAAAATTAAATTATTTTCCCAAGCCAAAACTGGTGAAATTTCAAATTTTTTTACATGATCGTAAAATACATGATAGATAGAAGAAATACTGAAAATTTCAACAAAATATTTTAAAAATTAACAAAAATATCCCAATTTATAAAGAAATGCAAATTTTCAATAAAAATAAGTAGGAAACCAAAGTAGAGAAAATTAAATTATTTTCCCAAACCAAAATTGGTGAAATTTCAAATGTTTTTACACGATCGTAAAATACATGATAGACAGAAGAAATACTGAAAATTTCAGCAAGATATCTTAAAAATTAACAAAAATATCCCAATTTATAAAGAAATGCAAATTTTCAATAAAAATAATGTATAAAATCTTCCACTTACAAATTAGAAGTATACTTAAATGATGAGGTCTAGGTTCAAAGTGGAAAATTAGTAATAAAGCATTTTCCACTTTGAACCTAGAGATGGTCATTTAAGTATATTTTCAATAAATTTACGATTATTATTGTGTGGCTTTTAAATAAAAAAACATAGATCTTATGTAGCAAAAGTGTTAATTTTAACAGCAACTTTTAGATACAATTAAAAGAAAGATAAAAAAAATAAGAAAACACTGGATTTTCTACTTATATCAAAGTGGAAAATTAGTAATAAAGCATTTTCCACTTTGAACCTAGAGATGGTCATTTAAGTATATTTTCAATAAATTTACGATTATTATTGTGTGGGTTTTAAATAAAAAAACATAGATTTTATGTAGCAAAAGTGTTAATTTTAACATGCAATTCTTAGATACAATTAAAAGAAAGATAAAAAAAATAAGAAAACACTGGATTTTCTACTTATATTATATAAATATTCTAAAAAATTAATTTATGAATTAACAAAACAAAACTTCATATAAAGACTGATCATATATTGAAATTAATCCATAAATCTTTGAGAAACTGATCATATATTGCAAAAATATATAAAATTATTCTACCTCTGGAGTTGCATGACTCTTGTTAAATTGATAAATGGAATATGATCGAATATAATCTCCCATTTCTTGTCTTGTTTCAATTGCTTTTTTTACTAGCCACTGAAATAAAAATTTAGTTTTAAATCGATAATTGTATATAAAAAGAAAAATATATATTAATAACTAACAAGCTTTATTTATTATATGTTGTAATTCAGCGATTTCCAAACTGGGAGGTGCGTACTAGTACAAAGGAGCCGTGAAAAGTTTGACAAAAATTAATTTTTTGTAATATAAGATATATGCTATATAATAGATGACACGCTTGCAAGTACATAGTTTATAAAACGGTTGCTAGAACTATTAGCTACAATAACCAATAAAAATAATAACCTCAAATTCAAACGTCAGCCAGAGGGCATTGTATCAACTATTATTTGTTATTATAAAAAGAAATTAATTTAAAAATGATTATCAATTACGTTAATACAATTCAATATGATTGTCATTTATGTTTATTTTTCCTTTTTTTGTATTAATAAAGTTTTGTCATGAAATGTATCTATATTATTTTTATGATATAATGAAATAAGGGGGCACCAAGATTAGATAATATTTTAGGGGAAGTATAGTAACATAAGGTTTGGAAATCACTGTATGTAATTAATACCTGAATCACTGGAAATATATGAATACAATCTAATCCTTGAATCTGATGAGGTTCTAATCGATGTGGACATTTCATCTTAGGAAGGACTGCAACTATTTTCTCTGTTAAAGAACTGAAATCAAAATTCATTTGACATATTTTAACATTAAAATAAATAATGGCATTTCAATATTATAAATAAAAGTTATGTAGTATTATTACAAGTTTTTCAATAAGACACAGTTACATTTATTGATTGTGAAATTTTAATTGGTAAATAAATATTTTATTAACCTTTTTCTCTACTAACCAGCAAATTTTAATTTTACAGTCAACAAAAAAAGTTTGCCATGCCCATAATATAATGTTCAAATTGAATCAGAAGTTCTGGAAATTGTAGGATATATCACATTTCTAAATGAAAATGACAAAATGTAATATTATATCATTTTCATGTTAAATATTAAAGTCACTGCCATATTTACAGATGGAATGACTTCAAATTTGACTTAAATGGTCTGATCACATTGTTAAATTTTAAAATAATCAATCAAATACTTCAAAAATTATTACCGACAAATCTTTGAAATTTGACACCCTGCATTTTTAAACAATTCAGTAAAGATGTCATATTGAGGTAGCCTTTAATGGGAGAATATTATTATTAAAATCTAGTAATTCATTGAAAAGTTTTTAGTGGAGAAACACAGATAGCAAACTGAATGGCAGATAAGATGGTGATCTCAAAAATCTCATTTTCCTTCAGAAATTAAAAACTTACATGCATACAATGCAGTCTGAGATTGACAATTTAATCTAGAATATGTTCTGAAAAAAATAAAGAATGGACTTCAAAGTCACACTTGCTATTTTACACAAGAATTAAAATTCCTTAACAATGAAAGAAAGTTAAAATTAAAACATTTATAACAATAGCAACTACATAAGGTTAGGCTTATGATAATCTGATAGTTCCTCCAAAGATTATACAATAAAGCCATACTATGGAAAATCAATACAAAAATAGTGACAATGCAGCTTACTTATAATATAATGAGATACCAGAATTTGTATTAATTAATTTTATACTTTTTTGCTTATATGTGTAAGCTATTATTATGCTATTTAACAAATGGTACAGAACTCTTTTAAATATTTTAACAACAGGAATAGTCATATCAGTGTACACTGGCTGAATATCAGCATTGCCTTACATGCAGTTAACTGGAACAATATTCATAATTATGAAACATTCAAAAAATACTCCTGCAAAGTGTTTTCATAATTTCTATAAAAAATTATTAAACTTAATGCATTTATAAAATACAAAATTCTCTATATTATACAATAATTTATAATTACTGTACATATGTTATTTTCATATATTACATAATTTAACTGTTTTTCAAGTAAGTGGCTACTTTGTTAGATAGCCACTTTGAAACATTCTAATTAACATGGAGGATCTACAATGAAATCCTGATACCCAAGATATTAAGTAAAATGCTACATAGCAGTAAAAATCACAAAACTATTTCTTAATAATGTTTTTAGTTATGTACTTCAACTATTATTGGTTAACAGAAAAACTAAAATATACAGGAAAATTTTTAAGTATCAAACTATGAGAAGTTTATATTTATACATGAAATAGCATCTGCATAAACATCCTGTTATGCAGAGTCTATTTCATGTAAAAAATATTATCATTTTAAAATATAAATTCATACATAAATTTAAAATTTTTTATATATAATAATTTCTTTAAATTGCTGCATTAGCTATTTTAAAGATTTATAGTCAGTTACATGAGAATTTATATTCACTAATTCTTTCTTAAAATATTCAGCCATATTTTAGATATATCACTCTTCTGTTTGACATTTAGTAAGAAATGTTATAAATAGGACATAGGTTAAATGGGATGATATAAGGGTGATAAAGCAATACAGCAATTTCAAGAACGGTATGATTAAGAGAAACATTGGAAATTGTAGATAAGATGTAATATAGAAATTTAATTAATGAGCAGAAGAGTGAAGACATTTCTCAAGCATAGCTCTATACTTTAAGAAAGAATTAATAAACAAATTCTCATGTTACCAACTATAAGTCCCTAATAATTAATGCAACAATTTACAAAATTATTATTATATATATATATGTGTGTGTGTGTGTGTGTGTGTGTGTGTGTGTGTGTGAAAATCTATGTAATATATGTGTTTATATTTTAAAACTGTACTATTTATATGTGAAACAGATGCTGCATAAATATTTTTCTAGACTTCATTCTAAATCAGAATAAAATTTGATTTAAAAGTTTCTATAATTCAAATATCTCATAGTTCAGTTTTATCTTTAATCTTTAGTTTTTCTATTAGCTGAGAATGTTATTGAATTATACAACTGAAAACGTTATAAAGAAAGTTTTGTGATTTTTAAGTGCTATGTAGTGCTTCATTTAGTATCTTGATATTATATGCGAATATAAGCAGTTAAGAAAAGACTTAATCCTGTTACATATTCATTTGATTATTTAGGAAAAGTTTCAGGTCCAGATTATTAATCTTTATCCTTCATTTTCCAGCTAAGGATATCATGGGTCTGAACAGTCATGGTCAGCTCAGAAATAGTCCTATTAGTTAGACTTTAGTTATCTTAAAATGTGGCATCAAACAAATGGGAAAATAATTAAGAAATATTGCCGAAAAATGTGTTTATTGATAAATATGAACATAAAAGTTGGCATTTCACTTCACATGGCAAATTGGCCACAGTATTGATTAAAGTTTACATAAATAAAATGCTGCAAATGTTCTACTGTAAAATAATGTCACTTGACTGTAATTCATATTCTCATTAGGAGGAATTTTTCTCTTGAGTACATTTATTTAAAATAATAATATCTTTAAAAATTAAATATGATTTTTATAATTAAACTTACATTTTTTGACCAATTGTTAAATTTTCTTGAAAGAGGAGATCAATATCAATATCAACATTGCATGTTTCGATACACCAAGTCATTCCTCCAACTACCTGAAAAATATAAAAATCATATTTATATCTATTTCAAAGTTATTATGTAATCAGGAAAATATTTAAAATCTAGGAATAAATAAAATTTGTGCTATTATTATTGCAATTCAAAATGTCATTGTTTTATTTATTTCACAATGCTATTTTCTATATTAAATTATATATCAAATATCAATATATAATACACACAATGTTAAGAAACATCAATAGTAGGCAGAATAGTTAAAATTATAACAACTTTATCTATAGTGCCTACTATTGCTTTTTATAATAAACTGCATATTAAATTCTATGAATATTATATGGATAACATATTGAATATCTTTACTAACAGCATAATAATTAATTATTTCATCCAAAACATCAATAATTATAAATATTATGAATCTTAAGTTAGAATGAAAGCAAAACAACAATGGTGAAATACATTTTCTGGATATTTAGATTAACAAATAAAAAAAATTTGTTACATGCCTTCTCCAGAAGCCATATTATTCTCTTACTCATATACATAAGTTTCTAACTTGTTCCAATTTTTTATGGGGATAACAATACCATTGATCTGAAAAGATCAATGGTATTGTTGTTATCCCCATAGAAAAAATCTGCAATTTATTCTTTAATTTTTTCTATATAATGTATTTTTACAGTTGAATAAACTTATTTTTTATTGCAAAAGACATTGATATGTATTCAATATTAATATATACTGAATATCTATGTTTTGATTATATAAGTTTGGCTTACCTATAATTTTAAACTGACTAAATATTACACAATTCAACATTGAAGATTTTTTCCATAAATCTTATGTGTTGTATTTGATTACTTTATTTCATTTGAAGAGACTAATTAGGATAAAAAATTTCTATGCAAAACTTTTTAGAATATAATACTAAACAGTTAGCCAGTTTCAAGGCATAGAATAGATACTGTATTTTTACAAATATAGTGCCTAATCTATGCCTTGAAACTGCATAAATGGTGTCTTTTCATGTGTTGTGGACATTGAAAGAAAACATTATTTGTTTATAACACTAGTTGTTGGATCATAGGCTTGTTCTTTTTTATTTGCACTTTCTACATTTCTGTATTTGCATGTTTTTTTCTTAGTTTTGATCTAAACAGTATAAATAAGTAATATTAATGAAATTCAATATAAATCATCATAATATTTTGTATCACTTACAGGCAGCTATTACAGCTGACTACAGACCAATTAATCAAAAACCAGACAAAACTTATTGAGATCGAACAAACAAAATAGATGTAAACATGTTTAAGTTTTGAGACTAATTGATTTGTATTAACTCATTAATTACTAAGTGATCTATTTCCATTAAAACGCAACTAATTCTATCCTATTTTTCTCTGATTGTCAGATCTGTGATCAATCTTATTTTTGATTTATTCACATAAACTGATCATTTTACTGATTTCATTAATCGTTGTCAATTTTTTATTAAAACAGTATCTTATCAGACATTACCTTATCAAATGAGGATAATCCTTTAATTCTAGCTCTAAAATAACCGGCAGCTAATAGAAGATCTATTATTTCTTGTAATTTGACAGCTTGCTCTTCATCTTCTCTAGTTTCCACCTATAGTAATATAAAAGATAAAGGCAATAAACTTCATTAACAATCAATTTATTAGCAGTTACAATCTATTTCCTAATTGCGAACAGTATTTATAAACTTTACTTGGGATATATACAACATAGAGATAATAATAATTAACACAAATACGTTTAAGATGGAAAATTTTCAGCAGCATTTAAACTGATCTTATTCCAAATATAAATAATTTTAAAACTGATATGTTTACCTTTGTAGGTGATTCTCCATAATCTATACTATAAGACTTCAAACGCATCTTAACACTCCCACTCGTGATCATTCTATCGTCTCACTAAAAATTGAAGCCCTCTAGCGAGGAAATATAATTACAAATTTGAATAGCATTTATCGTATTTAAAAAATCTGTGTTCATTATATTAACAGAACACAGCACAATTATCTTAATAATTAATTGTTGATAATATAATGACGTTCATATTTATATCGGCAGATTATTTTTTTATATAGAGTTATTTTTTGTCAACAGGTTAGATTAGGGGTTCTTTTGTCAAAAGACGACCAACGATGAAGATGACGTACTTTCCAATCAGTTATTTGTAAGCTTCTGTACCATTTGTCATCATGGAAATTCGCTATCAAATTTTATTGGATACCGGAACATATTGGAATTAAAGGGAACGAGCTGGCCGACATTGCTACCAAGTCGGTTATCCCGAAAAATTCTCATCCCTTGTCAGTCCTTTTTAAGGATTTAAAGCCCGTTATTAAGCAGAAGCTGCTGCTTTTATGGCAGGATATATGGGATAAACAAATTAATAACAAATTTCACGAGATCAAACCGTTTGTCTAGCAATTGGACTTTAGTCACCGCCGAAACAGGAGTCTATGGGATAAACAAATTAATAAGAAATTTCACGAGATCAAACCGTTTGTCTAGCAATTGGACTTTAGTCACCGCCGAAACAGGAAAGAGGAAGTCGTCCTTGCAAAGCTCCATATTGGTCACAGTTGTCTCATCCATAAGTATCTATTAATATGTGAAGATCAGCAAGTTTGTGATCGTTGTAACTGTGTTCTTTCTGTCAAATATATTTTAACGGTGCTCACTAATTTTATTGCCGATCGTGTTCGGCATTTTACCATTCTGACATTTATCCTAATGACCTTGTTGTAAGAATTTTAATTTTTTTGCTCTTTTTGCCTAAGATATCATTGGTTTAGATACATCATCCATCTATCCTTGGGATTAATCTCTTATATTGATGGATTTTAAACTTCACAGTCATTCAAAGTCCCAGAATATGTGTTCCAACAGCTTTTTTGCAACTTATCGCCACTAGAACACAGATTTTGACTCAATTTTCAGGGATGATTCAAAATACAATGGCCACGTGAGATCTGCCATTATTTGCAATAACATAAATGGACAATACATGTCGTTTTATGTTACAAATTGTAAGTTAAACAATAACACGTGTTCAGAAGAAGTAAACATTTTTTTTTAAGTTGATTAAAAATTTTCAGGTTATTGATTAAAAACACACTTCCTATTATGTAAATTGTGACCACGCGTGTATCGCATTATAACGGGTTGTGTTTAACGAGATCGAACTGTATTTCAAAATAAAGTTAGATTCTCAAAGTGAAATTTATTGGAATTACTTATTGCACCATTCATAATGAACAAACAGTCCGTGGAGTCTTTATTGCAGTGGTTCTCAAATTTTTTTCTGTTGAGGAACACATTTTAATATTTTAATTCTCAACCTTTTTTCTGTTGAGGAACACATTTTAATATTTTAAAATTTGGCAGCCGCCTAAATATTTTAAATAATAATTTAGATTTAACAACAAATTTTTATTATCTAAATATTTTAAATAATAATTTAGATTTAACAATAAATTTTTATTAACTAAATCTAAATTATTATTTAATATATTTAACAACAAATTTTTTTAACATATTTTAAATAATAATTTAGATTTAACAACGAATTTTTATTAACACATTATTATATTTATTATTATTTATTACATTCACATTACAGACATATTCTTATACGGGATCATTAAATGGCGGCCCTTATTAAGTTATAGCGCCACCTGCGGAGTTTGTCTTTTTACAGAAACTATAATCTTAATTTAATTTTTACTCCTGAATTTTTAAATTATGAATAACGACAAAAATTTTAGTTGTTGCAGAAATTCGAGGGTTAGATTTTTTTAACAATACTCTATTTATAGGAATCGATACAATAGTTCGACTGCAAAAGGAATATCCATCCAACCACGTTTCACTATTAATATATATGATTCATACAATTGCATATATATAATACTTATACATACATACAATTCATTCTTAATTTTTCGCGGCACACTGTCAAAGGTTTGGCGGCTATATATACAATACTTATACATATATACAATTCATTCTTAATTTTTCGCGGCACACTGTCAAAGGTTTGGCGGCACAGTGGTTGAGAACCACTGCTTTATTGTCTTACGTATTTTATATTTCTTATACTTATAATTTATACATAATGTAGATTGGAAAATTAAGTTGGTTGGATAAGGTGAGTCAAGAAACAACTTGTTTTAACCATCTTTTCTCTGATGTATTTTATAGAGATATATACAATAGGTCCTCGTTTAACGTCGCTTCACTTAACATGATTTCGTAGGCGGCCGGATGGCCGAGTGATAACGCTGTTGGCGTGCCACACTGGAGAACCCGGGTCTGGTCTCGGATTTTTTCGGGGTACTGGGCCCGGCTCGGTGATCCCCGTCCTTCACCATCCGGTCCTCCTCCACGGGTGTGGGTGCAGCCCGTGGTTGGAACTGGCCTCGCCCCCGCTTCCACGGGTGTGGGTGCAACTCGTGGTTGGAACTGGCCCCGCCCCCTTACACGGGTGTGGGTGCAGCCCGTGGTTGGAACTGGCCCCGCCCCCTTAGTTAACTCCCTGATTGGAAAGAGATGTAAAATATGCAAAAAATATGGTTTCCTTATTATATTATAAAAACTAAATTAATTAATTAAAAAATTAAAGTTTTTAAGACAGCGGAATGGAATAAATTCTTATTTTCTTACATTTCCTAAATATGAGAAATAGAGAAACTTGTCTCGCCCCCTTAGTAATCTCCCTGATTGGAAAGAGGTGTAAAATATGCAAAAAATATGGTTTCCTTATAATATAATAAAAATTAAATTAATTAATTAAAAAATTAAAGTTTTCAAGACAGCGGAATGGAATAAATTCTTATTTTCTTACATTTCCTAAATATGAGAAATAGAAAATATATTGCTTAGGTTAGTCACTTTTAGAACCCACCGCAGGTTGCCCAACACCCAAGTTAGGGCTGAAAGGTGAAGAATGGGGCTCAACAGGCTGAGTTCGAATCATTCTTGAAAATCTGTAACTGTAAGACTTGGAATTGAACCCGGATACTCGAAATTAATAAGCAAATGCTTTGCGACACGGCCATCCGCCCGACGAAAATGTGTTGGAAACATAGTTCTTGTAGAAAATCAGATCAGTACATTTTATGAGAACGAACTTAAGTATATAATATTGTCTACGAACATTATGTTAAACTGAAAAAATAATCCATTATTATATTAATGAAATTTTAAGACTATAGTGATAAATTATATAATAAATAAAATTTATTGATATTATCACAACAATATTGTGATTTATACAATTATTTTTTCTACCTTATTGCAAAACAGTTTAACATAGCTGACCTTCTTCCTGTCGAACAACCAATACATACGCTATTTCAAATGAATCCATCTGAAACAGCACATATACTGGTTGTTCTAAAATCATATTTCCTAGTAAAATTTATACTTAAATCATATTTATTCATTTTATTCTATTATCGAATAATATAGTAACGATTAGAGGACAAAATTATCAAATATTATCAATTCTAATACTAGAAAGAAAGCACTATGGACACGTGAACCTAACTTTATAACAAGCCTATAGATTTTTTTGAATTCAGTTAATGTTGCTTCAGTAAAAGTCGCGATTTTCAGGAATTTAACTGCAGTGTTAAATAAGAACCCACAATATATCATAAAAATACATAGAGCAAATGCAGAATGTTGAATTTTGCAAAAAACTCTTTATTGCATCATTTTCTAGGTAAGTTTATTATAGATTTTATTATACTTATATCTGGCAGCTATTTTTTTTGTATTATAAATACAATAAGAAATATTATTTTTAAAAACACTTTTTCTGGAGGAAAATGAATATGAGCTATCCATGACGAATCCCTTTCAAATTTTACTTCCTGTGTCTTCTATAAATTAAAATTAGTGGCTTCTACAAACTGAAAAAATTGTCTGCATAAGACAATTTTATCCCAGAATTCATCTTGCTTCACTTTATTATATTTCTTATACAAATCTTCTATAAATTAAAATTAGTGGCTTCTACAAACTGAAAAAATGCATAAGACAATTTTATCCCAGAATTCATCTTGCTTCACTTTATTATATTTCTTATACAAATTAACAAAATACAAAATATTGATAATAAACCTATGTATAAATATTGTTTAATTAAATTTAACATGTAAACGTTATGCTATAAAGCAAATACATGTACAGAATAGCCAAGAATAAATTTATAAATCCTATAATAAATAAATAGAAAATATTATTGTCATAAGTGCCATATGAATGATATAAAGATCTGATGGCCTTATGCAAAGATCGCAAATATTTCTTCTTGAAACATCCGCAATAGATTCTTTATATTTTCTAAGAGAATTCCGCATCTCAGATTCGATACTTATGCCTGTCCAATTACTTAGTGCCTTCCCAGATCCAAAATGATATTAAATCAATTAATTCAAAATCATTGAATTATTAAATCCTAAAACAATCAACCAAAAAAAAAAAAAGTAAATATTATTTAAATTATTTTAATGCACAACATCGATATTTAACTTTTGTAAAATGTACTTATTACCAAAAAAAATTGAATTCTTTTACACTTTAAATAAGTTTAGAAAAATTAAAATTGGATAAAATCGAAGTGTCATTAGGAGAGGAAAAATATGCTTTCGGGAGTTAGACTTTAATTTTAAAAGTCGCTTTATAATTTAAACAAGTATTTTTGTTATGATTAGAGGACTAAGTTTTGATTTAAATGTTGTTTATATATTTAGAATTTTAAAAAAGGATAAATAATATTATTTTGTAATAATTTTAAACTTTTGTTATGACTCAAATATTAAAGTTTCTTTTAGCAATATTCGAATCTTCTACGTAATTTATTTCGAAATACGGTAGTACAGTTACTTTTTAAAACAATAAATTCTATGCAGATTTCTGATCGTTAAGATTAAGAAAAGAAATTTTATAATGTATATTTCTTTGTATTAATCTTAATACTTATATATAGTACTAATCCCCAGGCAATCAAGAAAAATTCTATACAAATTCTGAAACGTGGCAGAGCATTATAATAATGGCGCTTCATCTTCCATTCATACATTGTCAAACTGTCAAGTAACATTTTTTTTAATAGAGTTTATAATCTGATTTAGGATCTCCATTCAGAAACTTTTATATAAAAAAATATATATATATTTTTTTCGAATCCCTCAAATTTCACGCTTTTCCTTCATAAGTTATTTAAGAATTTTTTATTATTAAAAGACAAAAATCACAAAAAATAAATATTTTATTTAATAAAATTAAAATTACAATAATCTTAAACTGTTCATAGATTTTTTCCTATGAAGTTGACAGGATGAATATTTTTATCCTATCTTTTTAAAGTCTGAAAATTAATAATATTCAAATTAATAAATTACTAAATTTATTAATTTACTAAAATTTTGGAATTATAATTTAATTTATATTGAATAAAAATATTTGTTTCTGAGAATGTATTGAATGTTTTGTTTTGTTTCGTTGTTAGAAATTTATTACTGTAAATCAAAATATAATAATTATATTATTTTTAAAGAAATTTCGAATTAAAATTGTTATGTTAGAGAATTTAATAGGCATTAGAATAAGATTCATGCATGAAAGAAGAAGCAAGAATTAAAAATGCAGAAATGATTGCATTGGATTACCAATTAAGTCAAAACAAATGGTGAATGGAACATTTTAAGAGATAAGTACTGTACACTAGGAATTGTTCTGTCGTTAGATAATTGGAGAATAAGAAAAACAGATTAAATAATTTATTTCCACCGAATTTTTAAGTTTAAAATAGAAAGAAAAACTTGCTTATCCTGGTAAACAAACGTTAAAAATGGTTGTAATTCATAATTGATCAGAACAACAAAAAAAATGATCAAAAAACAAACATAAATTAAGATATATATGATAAATTATTGTAGTTAATAATTACTACAATAGTTTCTTTCTTTCGAACTATAAGAGAAGCTTATCATCTTACTCGAAGGGTTGGATTAACTGATCACATTCAGAAAAATAAAACAATCAACCATTCATAAAATATAATTTGTTGCCATGTATTTCGACTCTACTTACATATAACAATTGAATGAAATTTGGTATTTCTTTTTCGATATCTTTTCTACATTTCTATTTTTTGACTCGGGTTGTGAATCATTTTTATTTGAGATGATTCATAACTTCAATTTTTTAATTTATCATTTCCATGTAAAAAAAAAAACATGGAAAATCCGATTGGATGAAAAACTTCTAAAAGTCACTTTTTTAATTGATCAACGGTGATTAATAATAATAAATTTTAATTATATATTTAATAATACATATAAAGAAAAATTAATAAATTTATTTTATGACATAAGATTTTATTAATTCATTTTATCAAATATCTATCGTCTTGGGAGACTGCCTTTAATAATAATAATATTATTATTGTAGAGATATTTGAATTATCATATTATATTTCACATTCATTTCTAACTAAAAAAAAACAGTAATTTTGAATTAAAAAAATGCTTATAATATATATTATACATCGATATATAGATGAGAATATATCGTATATTAAAAATATATATGATTCATATATAAAAACTTTATTGCCTCTTAAAATTAGTTATATTGAAACCAAATTATGATATGAAAAATCAGTTATTTTCTGTATTCAAATTTTTACTGTTAATAAAAAGCTATAGTATGAGAGGAGGGTATTATAGAATACCATTTACATTTCTAAAAATTACTTTAAGGTTTTTGAATAAAAATCCCCAAAACCATCATGAGTACATACTATAACTAATTGTAATGAACTGTCACTTGTAAAAAAATACTATTTATTTTGTTGGTTATAAAAAAAATTTATTTAATAAAAAATTACAAATGGAGGTTAATATGAAATAGTCGGGTAATATGGAATAGGTGAAAAACTACTTAGATTTCATAAAACACAGTTATTTTTTACTATAAAAACCATATTTTTAAGATTATATGCAAGTCATTTCTGCTTCGAGTCTATTTACAAAAATCACAGATATAATCTTCTTTCTCTGCTCCGATACAGTTAAGGTGAGCCCACAGGGAACAGCTGAAGCATTGAATCCAAATTTCCCCTCGTTGATCTTCGGAGAATTTTCCATTACAGAAGATACATTCAGCGTCTTTGTTTTCCATGAAATACCTAGTATTCCATAATACCCGACACGCCATCTCGGAAAATGAACCTATAAAATGATGGACAAAACATTGTCAGCTAAAAAACGACCACAGTATAAAAAACTGCAATTCTTTTAGTGTACATTATGCTTAACATCAATGCTCAAGTCATATGTGTACTAGTAGGTTAAAATGTTTGAAAACTTACCTGCAAAAACTCTTGAAAATCACAAAACACACTTTGTTCTGTTGCAAGTGGTACGACAACAAGCGGTCAACTCTCACTGCACTGCATCATGGGTGTCTTTCTTGAGTATTTCATGGTATTCCCACGTGATAGCATCAACAAACAGCCGAAACTTCGGTATTCCATATTTCCCGACTATTCCATAATATTCTCCTCTCCTCTATATGTCTGTATTGAAATTTTTTTCAATATATTCGTTACTTACTGTATCTATTGTAGGACAAATTATTTAAACCAATTCTGAAATTATATTCTTAGAATTATTTCGAAATATTATTTTAGCATAATATTCAATCGTATATAGTCTAATATCTATTTTACAATATTACTTATTGCTTTTATTTAACGTTTGGTTTTTATGCTATTTTATACATTTATTTGTCTTTAACAGCTTATTTCGAATATATACTTGTAACTGTTTGTTGTAATGTAGCATTTTATACTACTGTTACATATTTTTTATTTTTTATTTTTTGCTTTAAATAGGTATATTTCAAACTTATGCAAGATAGATTATACAGTAATATCAATGTAGCATTTCATACCACTGTTACATATTTTTTATTTTTTGAGTTCTTTAGGTTTCCTGCTATTTTACTTGTTTTTAATAATTTTTGTTTTTAAATCTTTATATTTTTAATTATAGTATAAACTCTTATCATCCAACACGTACTATTTTCTATAATCAGCATCATAATCATTTATTTATTTTTTAGATCACTATAAAAGCCTTAAAGATAATAATACTATTATATTGCTAGAATATTAGAATAGCACAGAATAATCACTTAGACATATCTAAACTAAAGTTTTAATAAATTTAATATTGGACAAATTGATTTAATTTTCCATTAGTATAAAAGAATTTTGATGTAATTTGGGGTCGTGGATGTGACATAAATCATATTATTTGAATATATATTTTAATTCCATTGCTATAATTACTAATTTTTGCATTTTTGATACAAATATATTATTAAGCTATTTTAAAATTCATACTGTATAATTTTAATATGCTGAATTTTTCGTCTTTTGAAGTAACATTTTTGTAATTTATTTCTAAAATTAATTCTTCATTATCATTTAAATTAAAGTATTTTTATAATTATTTTAATGTTTTCTTAATTAATTTATATTTAAAGTTTCTCTCTGTGAATTATTTCCACCATTTTTATTGCTGCAGAAAGAAGAAGTGTTTTGCCAATTGTGTGTGGCTTTTTATCTTTTGCTATTAAGTAAGAAACTTCAAGAGAGGTTTTAAACATTTGTCATTAAGTGTAACAAATTTTTTTAGCTGACTAGCGTGAGTATTGCATGTTTTTAAACGTTGTTCAAAAAATTGCAGTGGTTTCTGTTCATGTTCTGGATGTTTTGTTTTTAATACGCCTTGTTAACATTGACAGCTTCACACAACCATAAGAAAGCATTTCATAACATAATACATATGTAGGACAAGATTCATTGTTGACTACCTTAACTGTAAAACCAAATTTTAAGAAATCTGTTTGATAGTTTCGAATTTTATGGCTTAATGTTTTTTACACGTAGGGTTAATACAGTTTTCTTATTGCGCGCCTGAAGTAGATGCACCGTCAGAATATTCAACCTGCGACTTTTTTGCGGGCAATGTTTTTAACCATTTATCCATTTATGACGAGTCTAAACTCAATAGTAATTAAAACTTTTTGTAATACATACCACTATCTGCACACAATTACCTTTGCGGGCAATGTTTTTAACCATTTATCCATTTATGAGGAGTCTAAACTCAATAGTAATTAAAACTTTTTGTAATACATACCATTATCTGCACACAATTACAACTGAATTCACTCTATGATGACACAACCTAGACGTGAAAGCAGAGTTGCCAGGTTTCTATAATGCAGAGTCGCCAGTTTAAAAAAATTTTGCCCAAAAGTCGCCAGTTAAAAAAAAAATTCGCCCAAATTTTTTTTAGTTATAAATTTGTGCGTGCGAGAGAACAAAATATTTTGAAGAGAAATGTGGCATACCCCTAGATTTTTCTGCGTACCCCTCGGGGTATGTGTACCACACTTTGGAGACCACTACACTAGAGGTACACCACTAAAATGTGTTTAAATAACATATTACTTCGAATTTAAGCTGTACTTTTTATTCAAATTTTTAAGATGTAAAATTTGGGTGTGGCTTAAATACAAATGTTTTAACATTTTATTTCTCCCATCTCCCACACCCCAACATTCGGGTTTTTGCTTTACACATTACACATGCACATAATGTTGCGACCACTGATAATAGTTTATTCGGTGGTCCCCCGTTCATATTTTACTGATTTAATCCAGTTGCTGTTTGATAGTAGCTTGTAGAATCATGTCATATCTGACCATAACGACCACTGATAATAGTTTATTCGGTGGTCCCCCGTTCATATTTTTCTGATTTAATCCAGTTGCTGTTTGATAGTAGCTTGTAGAATCATGTCATATCTGACCATATTTTAATTATAAGAAAAATCACGAATTACTGTAATGTTGTTTATAACTGCTGATGGAAAAAAATTGCTACTTTTTATTATTTTAAACAAAAAACTGAACCCATGGAAAATTTTCCTAAGGTTCAAGCATAAAAGAATGCATGGATGACAACAGAATTGATGAAAGATTGATTAGAACATATTTGGGAGAAGATAACTGGAACTATTTAAAAAAAAAAAAGTGGTAGTATATCTGAAGAAGATTCTCAATAAATTAGATAGCTTATTATGTATATTAGTACCTATTTAAGTAAATAAAAATGTTTTTTATTTTTCAATAGCTATTATATTGATAAAATAATTTTCATTTTTTCCAATTTTAAAATCCTACTGTGGCTTAAATTCGAAGTAATAGGTAATAAATATGTGAAAAATAACAAAATGCCAGTCATCACTTAATGAGAGATATTTACAAATGAAGTGACTATAAAACCTATTAATAAATTCAGCACTATCTGAGGTAAAGTATTCTAACAATCGACTTTTATTCATTTAAATACACTAACGTTTTCGGTGCTATTGCACCCTCTTCAGGTATACACACTTAATTTTATAACTAATGCATAAAAGTAATTTACAAAAATCGAAAATATCTATTTAGAAAATGTCATTTGAAATTTCACTATATAAGTTACATTAAATCCTTTTAAGTCTTGATTATAATAAAGTTTAAAACGATTTATATAATCCACAATTTTTATATTAACATTTCAGTTTAGTATGCATTGAAAAATGTTTACTGTCAACATCACATCGTGTCATCAAAGTTGATGTTGTATACTAAAAATATCTTACTTTCGTATGCAGAAAGAGTCTTGATTCGTTATTATTCAAACCTTGTATATATTTCATATTATCCTTAAAATTATGTTTTTTATCTCATTGATCTCTGATCAGTCAGATAAGACGTGTCTTTCTTCGTATACGTTATTTTTAATATAATTGATCAGTTGTAGAATTTTCTAGATATTGATTTCATAATAATACCCAGAAAATTGTTTAACTGGCATGCAAAAATAAATTAAAAAATAAATATTTTCTTAAGATATTTGATTAATTATATGTTAAAGAATAATAGATATTTATTTTGAGGATTTCACTTATTTGTATGCTAATTTTCACTTAACTATACAGAACTTTCAAATTTTCGAAAACCATGATTTTAAACGAATGTAAGTTTGTTTGTGCATGAAATTTTTATGTTTTGGAAAATAAGAAATTTTGAAATATATCTTATATAATATAGGGTATTTAATAATGACATAGTGCTGTGAAACATGGACTTTTACAAAGAAAATGGAACAGAAACTAGCAACAACTCAAAGAAGCATGGAAAGATAAATGTTAGGATTCATAGGGAAGGATCACAAGATAAACGTATGGATAAGAGAACAAAACAAAGCAGAAGAGATAATGATAACAATTAGAAGCGGTAAGTGGCGTTGGGCAGTCTACATAGCAAAATACACCCATAACTGAGGATAAAGAATGGCATCCAAGGCAAGGAAAAGATATCCTGGAAGGCAATACAAACGATGGAGAGATGATAGAAAAAGTATTTGGTTCTCAGTGGATGCAGATTGCACAAGATAGGTTCATCTAGAAATAAAAAAAGGAGACATATGTATCCAGCAGTGGATGAAATAAGAAATGCTGCTGCAGCTGGTGATGGTGATGATGATGATGCAGAATTGATAACTAGATTAGTTCAATATGCTAAATATGAAAAAAGTCTGTTTCAAAAATATTTATTTGAATGTAATATTTTTATTTCTTAATTTAGAAACATCGAAACAATATATTAACATTTTTTTTTTTTAAATTAAAAAATGATAAAATACAAATAATAAATTTAGTAAATATATAATTATAAGAGATTTGTTTTTTTAATATTTCTTAATTAATTAAATA
>AYEL01067583.1:0-40938 GCA_000484575.1 Olivierus martensii
GGGCGAATTGTCGGAGGCGAAATGCAGGGGGCAAATTTTCCGTAAACCGGCTCAGTATATTGAACTTTATCCTTCAATCTTCTTGTTAACCCTAACAGGGATGTTGGCCAGCCTGTGGTGAACTCTAAATATGATGGGCTCTCTGCTTCCAGATCTTATGAAGAAAGGCCCGTTCCCAGAAGGGACACTTGCGACTTTTGACTTTGAATCTCTTTATCCCTCCATTCGAATTGAACCGGCTTGTATTGAACTTTATCATCTACTATGTAATGGCCTGCAGGAGGTGGAAGAGCAGGAACGGTTGGTAGAATGTCTGAGAGAACTCTGTGACCTGATTTGTCATCATTCTTATTTTAAGTTTGATCAGAAGTTTTACCGACAAGTGGAGGGAGTTCCAATTGGTAATCCAATGGCAGGTGTTTTGGCCGAGTTGGTGGTTAGGCGACAAGAGCAGATGGCTATCCAGCTTTTTAACCCGTTTTTAAAGTATATCTGAGGTACATGGACGATATCTTGGTCATTTGGGAGAATAAATGTAAGATTGAAGAAATGGTTGCTTCCCTGTTGAATAATAGTTTGGGGTTTACAGTTAAGAAGGAGCAGGAACAGACATACACTTCCTGGACCTAAGGATTGCTATTATGGGTGGAGACTGTAGGACTACGGTGTATAGAAAAACCTAGTAGCACTCCTTTGTACATATCTATGGTTTTAGAGGATAGGCTTTCACATGGGGGCTGCTTTTTCGGTCCTCTTCAGGAGAGCACACACTCACTATTCTGGATTCACAGACCGAATGGAGGAGATTAATACGGTTATGAGAATTAGCCAAGAACATGGGTATGAGGAAAGCTTTCTAAGGAAGCTACATGACAAGGTAAGAGAAGTTTGAGTAAGGAGAAAACAAGGACAAGTAAATCAGATACCTTTAGGAGTGTTGACCAAGCCCTGTGGGTAGAAAAGTTTGCCAAAAACATCGGTGGGTTAATCAATTGTACTCCGAGTTTTAAGAGAAACCCAATTATTTTTGGGACGATTAGAAATGATAAAGACCGATATGAGGATAAGGACAGGAGTGGGGTATATGAAATTCAGTTTATTACTGTTTGTTAACTTGATATTTTCTAAAGCTATGTCATCCTAATGATAATGTCATACACTGACATCAATCTCACTATGGAGTAAAATTTTACTTTACCTGTTGCGATCAAATGCATCGCACCACTGAATCCAACTTGCATTTATATAAGTGCATCAGATAGGCAACGCCGCGCTGTCTGATGCGCCGCAATGCAGAAATTCTCAACAATAATCCAAGAATCTTATGTAAGCACGCTACTTTGAATCACTTTAGCTGAATTACTGTCGAGAATTTCTGCGTCGCAGCATATCAGGCAGCGCGGCGTTGCCTATCTGATGCACTTATACAAACGCAGATTGAAGTTGGCGGTGCAACACGCTCGATCGCTTTAGGTAAAGTAAAATTTTACCTCTTAAATTGATATATTGGTGTCTATATTATAATAATTTATTTCACATGTATATATTTAAAGTTTCAATAAAATATTTATTTTGGCAAATAGCATTAATAAATCGGTAACTAAAAATCAAAGATCATGTAATTTATCATTTTCAAACTTTTATTGAATTTTAAGTGCTAAAGTCTGGGGTAGGCTTATACACGGGTTACGCATTTTTACCGATTTTCAAACTCCGAAGTCGGGGGTCGGCTTATACATGGATCAGCTTATATTCGAGTATATACAGTAATTAAAAAATTAAAGATTTTAAAGCAGTGAAATGGAATAAAGATTATTTTTTTTTATATTTCCCTTCATAATAGAAAAGAAAGAGAATGGAAACCATATAGTGATAAAGAAAATACGGTAACCATATCTTATATGAGTGCTAATTGAAATGTGCAATGTCTGTGAATAATATATTAATTAAACTATATAGGAGGGATATTCACATTAGATGGAAACACTTTGGCTTTCCAATCAGAGGACTCTGGATCAAATTAGAAATCCATCTATTGGAAAATTTATATGAGAGATCCATGCCAGTTTATTGATCAAATCTGTACAGTCCAGCAGATCCTCCATGAAATGTTTGAGACCTATAATAGAGCTTGGAGTGGTACAGCTATTTAGCATTAGTGAATGATTGAGAACTGGCATTAAAAAATTAATTATAACAGTTGTTAACGCTAAGTTTTCTTTTATTAGAAATCAATTTTATTTATCCATAAGTAATGTTATGCTACATTTTTTAGTTAAATCATGATTTGTTTCATTTTAACCTATTATTCAAACAATGCAATACTGTTCAGATTAAAAAAATTATCAATTATTCTCTCTTCTAATACCAGAACCTAAAGCATAATCTTGACTTATAACATTAACTGAAATCAAAATACTATTGATCTAATGTTATTTCAAAGCTGTATTTTAGGAATCTAACTTTGACATTAAACAAGGATTTACTGTACTTAACTCTATTGAAATCATCAAATAGAATTTTTTTTGACATGCTCTTTTTTATTCACTAGATATAATCATCATATATTTGATGATTATATCTAGTGACATTAAATTATCTGTAAAATATTCAAAAAACTAAAATAATTTCTGTAAGAGTTAATTAATAAATTTATTTTCAATAAAATTTTAAAGTTTGTCAAATATTATTTAGATAATGTTTCATTGTTACATTAAAAAATTTAAAAATGCAACTAAATATATCAAATAAGTTATAAAAGAATTGATAGTTTTTTTATAATCATCAATAACTGATTTTGAATTTTTTTCATAATAATAAAAGATGAACTTTAAAAACAAATTATTCAAAATATTATACTTACTATTGAGTTTCAAAACTGTATCATCATCCTTTATTTTTTCAACTTCAACATTGCCATAAGCATTTACACTGCTTAAAGTAAAGGGTGGAGGAGTATTACCTATTGACATCATATGAATATTTTCTCGTTCATCAGTATCATCATCTTGTACATCACTATCATATTCATCTATATTAGCCATTTCAATTTCTGTTACAGATGAAAAAATTTTAAACATATGTCTTAAAATTTAATACATAAACTTAACACTTTGACAAACAAACTTTTATGATATACAGGATCAGCAACAGCATGGATAGACTTAACACTATAGCATATAGAGTATTCTTAAAATTGCACTTAGTTCCCAAGTAAAAGAGAGGATCAGTCCATTTGATATTGTTCCAAAGATTTTTAGGTATAATAAAGTGAAGTTTTTTACAATCTGATATCAAAATTTAATTATTGTCAGATTTTTTCTTAATGCAATGAGAATATTTCAATATGGAGAAATGAATGAAATCACAATAAGAGTTTGTTTAATCAATATTTTAATAATATTAACTTGGTCTTAAAAAGAAAAATAATTCTAAAAACAAAACTTATTAGTGCACATATTAAATTTTAGAAGTTTTTTAGCAATTCAGATACAATTCAAATTTTCATATGCTCAATGCATCTTTTTAACAATTAAAAATTTATTAAAAATATCATCATAATTACATATACATCATTATATCAGCTAAAATCTTAAAAATATATTTATCTGCATCTAGAGAGTAAGCAGATATGTTTTAATAAAATGCTCGAAAATAAACAAACAATAAATGCTAATCTCCAAGTGTAATACTAAAAGTGTACACATTCAGTTGTCAAAGTATTAAGTATCAATATTTATATAAAAAATATCATTTCTATATTTGTAATTAAATTTAGTGTATACAATAATAGCAAAATTTTACACTTACACACTTACACACACACACACACACTTACACACACACTTACACACACACACAAAAATGTACTATTTTGTAATTGAATCATTGAATTAAATCATTGAATTAAAATAAATAGAATTTTAGGTATTGAACCCAAGAAATTAACTTATGAGTACATTCATCCTTGACTTATGATCACTCATACTTATGACATTGAAATCATTTGTAAACTCTGGCTGTTCAATGCAAATAATCCATCCATTGTTTCTATGGCACAATGTATGGATGTACAAAAAACATTTTTTTTAAACAATAAATCTCATACATATTAACATTCTTTGTATGTTTTGTTCTTACAGTTATATGTTTTGTGTTCATTATATTTATTACAATAATATATAATGTCCTAATAAAGATTAGTAAAGGAAAATTCGTAAATTTTGTGCATTTTCGACTTTTTATTGTTCTAACTTACGATGGCAGGGTTCTAACTGAACTTGTTATAAATTGAGAATTATTTGTAAATAATAACTCATGTATATAATGATTCAGAAATGAATTAAAAAATATGACATTTCTTATGAAAAAATTCGTGTCAATTTATAAATACTTTTAAAAAGTATATAATATACTTATAATTTTTCACTAGTTTACACAATTCAAAAATAAGTGTCAGTTCATTCAAGTAGGAATACATACACTCTGTAAAATAAGTAGAAGGACACAAGAAAAATTTTCACAAAATGCAAAAGCACTGTATGGCAAACAGTCAGTATTCTGAGCATGCACAAAAAAGTTCCGGTTATCGATAGCACATTTACATTTTTTGTTAAATCCTTTGTTTAGACTCCAAAAGCGAGGAAAAGTTCTTTAGTATTTTTAAATTCTCCAGCACAAAAATTATAAATTAATTCGAGATAGCAAGGGTTTTGAAGAAAATACTTTGAGATAACTATTGAAATTATATTGGTTAAATTCTGAAAGTGCATGGAAAAAATTTTTCTTCGACATATCAAGGATTTTGAGATAGAGGTTTGAGATAACAAGGTTACACTGTGTGTGTGTTTTATAGACAAAAATTATAGTGCCAAAATTTTTGTCCAAAATTAATTTATTTTATGGTAAGAACTATTTAAAACAAGGATCATGTCACAAAATTTATAATTAAAAATATTCTGAGATATCACAATATTAAAAAAATACATTTTTGTTAAATTTATACAAATTTTTACAGTTTAGACAAATGAATCAGCCCTGCATATCAATTAATGATTGCAATGCTTAATTGTAACAACATAGTTCTATGCTAATTTTATTTATGGAGTTGCCAACAAATTAATATTTTTTATACACTGACGGAAAAAAAAATCCCAACACCAAGAAAGACTTGTGTTAGATACATTGCCTAGACATTGCCAATAATATTGAGAGCCATCAGGACCATCTATATTAAACTTTTTCTCGTCCGAGAAAACACCAAGACGTGTGTTCTTTAGCCCAGGCTAAGAAATTAACTATGTGTTTATTCGTCCACTTAGGATGATGCTTCCGCTTCTAACTCGAAGGCATTGGACTGCTTAACGTTTCTATAAATGGTTTGTCTGCAAACATGTGTTAGCTCTGTTTGTCGGTGGACTCCTGTTTGTCGGTGGACCTTTGAAATGCTAGCACCTTTAGATCGGAAGCTTTTTTAATTGTCTGCAGATGTTTCTTTGGTCATGGTCTCCCAGTCTTCTTTTTTTTCCCATGTGTTTCAGGGTTCTCAGGAATGACGAAATAGCATTTCGGCCTACTTTAAGCATACATGCAATTTCCCTAACACCTTTTCCAGTCTAAGATTTTTAAAAAAATTAAAAAATTGGGTAAAAGCTTTTAGATTGATAGAAAATTATTTTTTAAATCTACATTTTATTTAACTTTTCGGCATAGTATTATAAAATATTAAAGCTTCATAATTTTACCTTTTTGTATGCTAGTGCTTGTCCCTTTTGAAAATTGCTTAAAGGAATTCCTCTTGGCATTCTGACGATAAAGCCTAATCATTAATTAACAGCAAGAAAGTATTCTTGTCTCTACAAGTGCTGCTATGACTACTGTGAAAAAATATGCAAATTACTTACATGTTACCTGTATTAATTTTTCATATGGTGGTTTAGTTTTATTTGGAAAAATATATAAATAATGAGAACATTAGATTGATGAGGATCTTTAATGGACCATAATCATTTAAAAAAGCATTTGCATTCATAAAAAAATCAGTTTGCCATTTCATAAATAACATAGTAAAATGCTGAATAGCATCATGATATGACATAGTAGTTCTTTGAAATATAAAGTAAATGAAAGAAATTATTGGTTTCAACAGTATAGTGCAACTGCACAAATTGTAAATACTACAATTAATCTACTGCATAAATTTTTTAATGACCAAATTACTTATTATAGTTTTCAGCTACTCTGATCACTTGATTTAAATCTTTCATAGTTTTATATATATTTTAAATGAACCATAAAAATAAAAATAGCATAGCCTTGAATTCCAGAAAAATATGAAAAATGTATTCATGCAATTGATAAAAATGTTCTTTATAAAGTTATTAGAAACACAATTGGAAACACTGTTTAAAAAAAATTCAAAAGTCCATATAGAAAGCACTAATTATCAGGAAAAAAATCACATTTATTAAGTTTCAATTATAGAAACATTTTCAGTTGGAAATAACCATCTTCAGCCTCTAAACACATCAAAAATGTAAATGTTATTGAACAGAACAAGTATAAAAAACATTTTGAACACATTTATATCTGTACATTCATAAAAAAATGGTTTTTAGTAGAACAATTACAAATAGAATGCTTTTATAAATCAAAATCTTAACTAAATATATTTTAAGGTTCAAAAAATTGTTATCTTATCATGCTACATTTTTATAAAATTATATAACACAAAAACAACAAAGTTTTGGCTTAGATCATTTCAAATAAAATTCTAGGAAAATATCTATATAAATATACCATATATTTATATTATTTACAATGTAAATAATATAAATATATGGTATATTTATATAGATATTTCCCTAGACAATACTTCCCTAGTCCTCTTTAAAAATATTATTGTTTATAGAATAAATCCAAGCAGAAGATAAGAGTTTTTGATATCTTATCCATTTATTGCATTTTTTTTTACTAATTACCATGTATTTTCATGATATGCTCTTTCTCTTCTTCCAGATTAATACAAAATTTGATGATTTTAGCTTCTATCCATTTTATATTGATATTGTTTCACACAATCTCAAAGCTGAAGCACTGAACATGAAATCTCCATGCCATGACTCCAATATTCATCTTCAGATTGCAGGTTTTGATTGAATAATGGAATTGCACGCATGTCTGCTTTCTATCATAACTGTGTGGTAGTAGTGAGAAGAGTATATGTGTATTGTCTACTATATGCTGATGATACTGTTCTCGTCTCTAATGGTAAACAAGATTTGAGAATGTTTATTTGCATGACTGGATTAGGATATGAGAAGATGCAGATGGGAATATATGCAGGAAAGATGAAAATGCTTTAGGAAAATAATGAATATACAAATTATAAGATAAAAGTTGAATGAATGAACTCTGAACAGTGAATGAATGCATATACTTGGAAAGTATGTTTAAGAGAAAGATTGCATTGGTGGTGAAGTGATCAGAAGACAAAGTATTGGATTGAAAATTATGGGTGTACTTGGAGTAGAGATGAAATAACTTGAGGAATGTAGCAAGAGTGGCATGATATTATTGTGTTTCAAATGATAAAATAAGATTGAATGGACAAAGAAATAAAATCAATTTTGAGATGATCTGATCAGATGGATCAAATGAATAAAGTATAATTGACAAAGCTAGTATATAGCAGATATATGGATACTAAGTATAAGAGAGGAAAATTGAGGAAAAAATGGAGAAACAAATGGATAAGTATATAAGGATATTTAAGAGTAAGAAATGTGTCACATTTGTATGAAAAAAAAATTGTGAAAGAAGCTGGAATGGTGTATAACAGCAGGGATGTATGTGCCACTTGATCAGTGATATGTGAAATTTTTCTCCTCATTTTGCTGTGAGTACTGATTATTCCATCTCATAAAGATAAAGGTGTGATGACTGTCATTTGTTTGTTTTAAAGAAATGTTGTATCTCTTGGTGGAAAATAAAGTTTTGATTTATGAAAAAATATAATTATATAAATAGTTTCACTAATCTTGTTTATACTCAAAATTTATTAAAAATTCTATAAAAATTTTTATTTAATTGATATCTTACCTCCATTTAATCTATCTGGATCATTTGGTTCATTCCACCAATCATTATCAGTATCCAATTCTTTTACATACCGACTATAATTATAAATACATTATTATTTGATTACAAATTTACTACAATAAATATTTGTATAAATTAAGAAATTTATTATTTAAAAAACTTTTATAATAAAAACAGTCCCAGTTCACAGATTAAAAAATAAAAACAAAAGACAACAAAAGCTTCAAGAATCAACTAAATTTATTAATGTACTTTTGGATCTTCATCCATCATTAGTAAACTATCAAATGACATCCAACACAAAATAAACACAATTGCACATTTCATTAAGTGAATAATATTCAGGTGCAAAGCTATTTTATGGACAACTTATATATATTTAGTGTTTAAGATGTATAGCATACGTAATAAATTCACCAAAAAATTTGTTACGTTGTGAGGACCCATTCTTGATATAACTGTGAATCAGATGATAACTTTTTTAAAACTTATTTATGGCAGATTAAATAATCTAGAATATGTGAAAGTAGTCTTAGGCTATGATTTGAATTTGATTCCTTTTAAAGACTGAGCTATTCAAGGCAACTAATGCAATGGAGAATTTACTTGATAAACTCAATTGCAAATAAGGACAAGTTCAGATGGAATGCTGTAAACCAGTTCTTACAATATAAGGATAAATCTGATAAAGACTTTCAAAAACTTTATAAAAAACTAAAGCACCATTAAGAATATTGTAAAATATGAGGGAAGGCCAAAAAGTGGCCTATTTTAAATATGCTCAATGATTGCTTTAGTTTTTAATTGGTAAAATATGAGAGGAGGCCATGGTTTGAGAGACAAGGCTTACTCTCAACCTTGTTTTACATTTATCATAGATATGTAATTATTAACAATAATAGATTACTGTCATTTATATATTATTGTTATAATTATTATGAAATAATTATAACAATAATAGATATGGTAAAACTAAATTAAATTTTTCTCTGTATTTGATCTGTTTTTTTGTTTTGATAGATTCTATTTAACCAGAGTTAGAAATATGATAGTAGAAGAAGGTGTCATGCTGGATAAAACTGAGTAATGAGCCATGGTACAGTTCTATCATCATCAAGAGGAAACCTGCACAAATAATCCACAAAGAGATGTCAGCTGTGTATAGCAAAGAATGAAAGAATGTCCATTATACAAGACTGTGAAATGATTGAAACAGGAATTCAAATGTGGTTGCACCAGTCTACAGGATGACCCAAGAGAAGGCCATCCAGCAAGGTTATGTTGTCTGTGTTTTGGGGTAGTAAAGATATCATATTAACAGATTACTTACAAGAAGGGTCAACAAGAACAGATGCATAGTACAGGATCTTGCTATAAAAGTTATAGGACAGTATCAAGGAAAAAAGATGTAATTTGCTATCAAAAGATGTGTTGCTGGTAACTTTTGACAATGCAACTACAGACACAGCTGCAGAAACAGTTAATTTTCTGCACAAATATGACTATGAAATCTTGCCCCAAACTATTTATTCTCCTGACCTTCAGACTTCTTTGTTTCAAAATATGAAAAAACATTTATGGGGAAGAAGTTTCTTTGATGATAAGGAGGTCACTCCTGCAGTGGAAAATTGCCAACTAATACAAACAACATTAACACTGGGATTAAACAACTGTTCTACAGGTACAAGCATGTGGCCCTAGGAGATGGATATGTGGAGAAGAGTTGGAGGACCAAATTTCAGATCCTAGTACAGTTAAACCTCAGTTTATGAATGCCTTGGATCATGAAAAATTCGGTTTATGAACAAATTTTCTGAACACACAGCATCTCAGATGACATACTGTGTCTCAAGTTACGAACATAGCAAAAACAACAAAAACATAACAAAAACACAAGCAATCAACATAAATAATTTCAATGATAATGAATGCCATGTATCACTTTAGAAACATTTTAAAACAGACAAAAACAAATCACATTAAGGACAATTTTTTAGTGAGACAGAGGCCCAATGGGTCTAAGCAAAGTGGTGCCAAGAGACAGAAAAAAGAAAAAGAATCCCATTCCAATCAATAACATTTCACTTCCTCACACCCTTCATCTACGCCATCAACTCTCCTCCATACAGATATGGTAAAACTAAATTAAAATTTTCTCTGTATTTGATCTGCTTAGTGTTGTGTTTATCTTCTTTGTGATAGATTTAATAGTTTCCATACCTACGCCATCAACTCTCCTCCATACAGATATGGTAAAACTAAATTAAATTTTTCTATGTATTTGATCTGCTTAGTGTTGTGTTTATCTTCTTTGTGATAGATTTAATAGTTTCCATTGATTTTGTGTTAAGAACTTGTGCACAAAATACTGATGTAAAAGTTTAAACAGGCAATCATTTGGGGTCCGGGAATGGATTAATCTATTTTATATTAATTGCTATGGGGAAAACACACAGGAAAATATAAACTTTCAGGAATGAATTAAGTTCATAAACTGGGGTTTGACTGTGCATCTGATGAGGACAAGAATTTTTTGGCCTCAACTCATATATATGAAAAAACAATGTTATCATTATAATTAATGATACACCTGAAGATTATTATTCTTATTAGACCTTAGTCTGATAAGAATTTTATTATGCATTATGTAACTTCAACTCTATAAAGAAATTTGGGATTATTCTGATAATATGTCAAATATTGAAGAGATAGCTTCATTTGAATAGATTTTTTATATGCTGGTTAAATTTTTTGCACCCACTGAATTCATGTATCCAAGTTTTTTGTGCAAAATGATTCTCACTGTAGATTTACTAACATGCAAAGTTGAAGCAATCTTGTTAAGACTGATCACTGTTACACAACAATCAGTCTTAACACAATTGCTTCATTGTAGATGAGCTGCACAGTCATTATGATCTTTCTTTGACCTGGGCATGCATCATTCTCCAAAGTTTCACAACATCTTTAAACTGAATCCATTGTTTATATGCAGTTTTGTGTAAACAGCAATCATTCCAGTAAACTGCAAACAATTAATGGTGAATTTCAAGAGGGCTGGATCCTTCAGCTGTGAAAAAGACTGCACACTGCTTGTTTGGAAGAATTTCTAATTACATACATCACTGCTTTCCAACTGGACAGAAAATAGTGTGTCTATGCTTTCAAATATTTTGTTTGAATACAGTGTGACACCACTCTGATGCATGAAGATGTGACATACATTAATAACTACCTTTTGCATAAGGAAAAAAAAATTTTATTTCTAGTCTACAAATCTTCATTTTATTGCACTCATTAACCTTTTCATTCAGATACACTTTACACACACACACACACACACCTACACACACACACCTACACACACACACACACAGACACAGACACACCTAGACACACAGACACAGACACACACACAGACACAGACACAGACACAGACACACACACACACACAATACACTTTACACACACACACACACACACACCTACACACACACACAGACACAGACACACCTAGACACACACACAGACACACCTAGACACACACCTAGACACACCTAGACACACACACACACACACACACACACAGTCCCTGATGTACAAGAGATTCCGAGTTTCAAGTAAAATATACTGATCAAAGCAGATAAACCTATAATGATGAAATATGAGCATTTTTTTCCCTAATTTCATCATTTATCATACATATATGTGTTTATTATATTAGTTTTAATTAATAGCTGGCCCAAATTCCTGAAAAACTGAAGATGTGGGACTCAGAATTGAAATCCAGATCTTTCAAGATAGTAATCAACTGCTTTACCACATTGGTATCTGGTCAACTTATATGACTATTCATTAATATAATTTTTCAATGTTTTGTCTTGTGACACACTAGTATTATATAGAGCAGGGATGGTAAACCTGTAACATACAAGAGTTTTTTTGAACATGCAAAACTTGGGACTGGTATATTGTTTTTAATTAAATTAACAAAAATTTTCAACAAATTCCTCATTTTGACTTGGCATGTAAAAACTACCAAAATTTTAAAAAAGTTCACTACCCCGATATAGAGTATGGTCTAACATATTTACGATTCAACTTATGTATGGTTTCACTGATTAATTCACTTACCTAAGTTGAGGATTTTGTGTTTTTGTTTGGTTGTGTCATATTGTAGAAAAACATAACTGGGCATGATGCAATCATTTCCTGCTTTTTATCAAGCTTTCTCTTCACATTGTGTTGCAATGTTTCAATGCTGTAAGTCTGGAAGTGAGATTTATAGCATTGAAACTTATAGCACCTAAATGGCCATATTTATTTTTCAACAGTGAACTGGATTGAAAAATTTTTTAAATTATAAAAAAGAAATAATCTATAATCAATGAATGTCATATGTTCTAATGCTCAGAAATTGGAGTCAGCTTACATACAGATTTCATATTTTTACCATTTTTAAATTCTTAAATTGGCGGTCAGCACTCAAATATATTTATATTTATATTACAAAACCTCCAAAATCAGTCTATTCACAGAATATCTGGGATTTTTTACATTTTAATCAATATCTGAATAATATATCTATTATTTTGATTTCAGAGTCTGGTTGGCAAGTTCAAACATTGGCCAGAGTGTTTTGGCCAAAGTCAAAAGACTTCTGTAATAAATTTTACTTCATAAATAATAAAAATTTAATTAATACTAAATATATCACAAAAAAGTAAAAACTTATTTGTACAAAATATACTTTTTTAATAAATATTTAAAAAGCTATTTTAGGTATAAATTTTGTATTAGGGCCTTCTCCAAAAAAGTGCACATAAATAGATCACCCATAGATGAGTTTCAAAAGAACTAGATATCTATACAACATTGTGTAATTTCTGATATATATCTTAGAGAATGAAAAATTTAATTATCTGTTTGCAGAGTAGAAAATGTAAAATCAGCAATTTTATTGTGTTAAGATTCACTTCAAAAAACTGTATATCTTAGAAATTGTATCATGTATCAACTAACTACTTGCTTCTTTTGGAAACTAACCTATGAAAGATTTACTTATGACCTGAAAAATTTTTGGAAGGAGCAAAGATACAAAAATTATCCTTAATTTTTATAGCATGCAATATAAAAACTGATTTCAAATTCAGTAAATTTTATGGGAACATCAAATTAATTCATTTCTTTATAACACTGTAATTATATTAATACTACACTTAAAATCTAAGCATTGACAGCAATAGATTAATCAATAAAAAACTTTATTCACATAGTATTTTCAATTGCTGTGCAATCAATCAGTGCTAAATTACAATCAATATAAATCAATGAAAGTACTGTAGAGCCTTCAGGACAGGTCAGGCATAGGCTTGAGTCATAAATGCCTTAGTCAGGATTTCTGACACCAGTTGGGTTTGAATGTGTCCCAACAACACAGTCTGATTGTGGCCGAAAAACGCGGTTGTGGCGTGAGTAAGGATGGGGCAGGAGAGCCAGTAGACACAATAAGTCACACAACTGCAAATTAACATTAACAATAAACATTTAATGAGAGAGATTCCTGTACGTTTTAACAGTTCAATACTTTGGTGGGAAGGATAAATACCTTGTCGTTGATAAGACAATGTTCTATCGGCATAGGATGCATTTGTCTACGGCAAAAAATAATGTTGATGTTGAAGCTTCCAAAGATTGTAAAAATTCTTTGATGAAAACCCGCGATGATACAAGTAGACTAACTCGGCGGTGAGGGGCAGACGAACTCGGAAAATGGCATCGTCGGACAGGACGAACAGGAAGATGGAGACAACAATTGTGGATAACTAGGAAGAAGAACAGGGAAAGACTCTGACCCTTTGTTCAATGGGTCCTTATCGTTGACCATCTCCTCCCCCATTGGTCCAAAGACAGGCAGTCTGGGCCACAAGGTGACCCTTCTTGGCCTGGGTTTCTCTATCGGACCTTATTTAGATCTGATAACTTGGGTCATAAGTTCGTAATCGCCACCCAAATAAAGATTATTTTCGATGTGGTTTCCAGCGCAGTCGCCTTATCTTCGTATTTTATGATAACTATGATTGTTCTTGTTCTTAATTATCATCTTTCGTATATGATGTTTTCCACGAGTAACATTCATAAGTGATATTAATTACTTTGTTTTCATCTTTCGTCGAATCACGTGACCCTCATGATTTCTTCTGTCCGATCACGTGATCCTCACAGTACTATGCAAATAAAGTTTTTTATTGATTAATCTACTGTTGTCGGTGCTTAGATTTTAATTATATTATCTTGCTAAAGCAATTATATGTTTGAATAGTATTACATTAATACTATTTAAAACTTCTAGAATATCCTGAAGATATTAGGAACTTTGATACATATGTTTTGCTGGTTTCCTGTGATACATAACAAATGTGAAAAATGTTAGCTGACTAAATGAGGGAATGCACATGTTCATGGATTTCAATGCATAATTTGGACTTTGGCCATTCATCACTGGTCATGTCGCAAATTAACTGATCAGGATCCAAACTGAACAAATTTATATTCATATTTCTGACATTATCTGATCAAATTTGGCCAAACTGCAAGTATCTAGCTATTTGCAAATGGAATAATTTTGGGAGAAGGTTATAACTAATAGACAAAGACATAGACATACCCACATGTACAAAATTTCAAACTTACATTACTAATTAATTTGGAAAAATGTCATGTAAAACAGAAATCAGTTTTCCATAGGAATCAATGTTATAAAGAGTTAGTTGGTTTTCACCTGAAAGGAAAATATTAGGATTTTTTATATGATCTTAAAATTAATGATTGTGCTAGAGATTCCCCATCTCAAAAAATCTCATTTCCAATTCTTGAGAATTTTTTCAGGAATCTCGAGAAAGCATCTTAAACCAGTATATAACAAATTCAGCACTAATACGCAGTAGAGAAAAAACATTTATTTCACAAAACATCGCAAACGTTTTCGGCTTTACGCCATTTTCAAGCAACAATTTCAAATCACCACAGAACAGAACACAATAACGAAGCGTATAAGTGTCACCATGGTTACAATAGAACAGTTTCCTTACGTAGCTTATAACATCCAAACAATTTAAACCTTTATATTAGTTTAACTTTATAGTTCAGAATTTAAAATTTAAAACATTTTAAAAAGTTCTAATATGTTAGCTTACATTATATTAATTAACCAACAGCCTTGTGATGATGTTTATGTAAACAAAGCCAAAAACAAATATCTGGATTTTACCTCATTCCGTGGTTCACCAGAGTATAACAATGACATCTATGGTAAATAAGGAATACAGTGCAGTATGATCTGATATACTATATTAGAGGATATAAGTGAATAACTAGTTCTCAATCACCCAATGGTCAATAACTATAGAGCTCTCTTAGAATATTACACAGTCAAATAGAAGAGTCCTAAACTTTTTCTAAGAGATGTATTTGTTGGTCTAGATCAGAGGTGAAATTACACAGTCAAATAGAAGAGTCCTAAACTTTTTCTAAGAGATGTATCTGTTGGTCTAGATCAGAGGTGTTCAATCTTTTGGATATCTTGGGCCATATTTGAAGAAAAAATATTGTCTCGGACCACATATGAAATATATTAATTCCAACGATAGTCATTAAGGAAAAAGGTTAGTAAATAATGTAAAATATATGATATGCATCATGAGAAATAACAAAAATGCCATAGTATAATCATCTTTGACTTCATTTTGTTCAGGAATTTTTTACAATCATTGAGCAGGTCAAGAAGTTTTAGTCATTGAAATAGGAAATATTTTAGAAAATGGAAATAAATGTAGATAAGTATTTAAATAATAAAATCTTCATTAACTTCATTATTTTTTTTTTATATGCTTTTAGTACAAAAAAAATGAAACAAATTCTTTTTATTAGTAAAATATTTGATTATGTTACAGCAAATTTCAAAAAATAAAAAAAATTTGGTACAGTACATAAAAATATCAATGTTTCAAGGAAGTTTATGATTTTCTATTAGGCCACATTCATTACAAAAGTGGACCGCAGATTGGACAGCCCTGGTCTCAATAGTATAAGTCTTTTAAATGTAAGACAAATGTCACTAATATGAAAATTTATACATATTTTAATATATATAATTTTTTATTTTAAATTCTTTAAACTTAGTTATATTCTCATTTATTGGTAGACATTTATCTGTATCATCTATAATCATGAATGGATTCCATCATGTTTCCTACTGTATTAAAATATAAAAACAGCTTAACTCATTTATTGGTAGGCATTTATCTGTATCATCTATAATCATGAATGGATTCAATCATGTTTCCTATTGTATTAAAATATAAAAACAGCTTAGTATTAATTTTGTCTTTATCAATATTAATTTAATATTTAAAACAGAAATTTAATCGTACTCTTCTGCACGAATTTAGTAAAACAGAAATTTAATTGTACTCTTCCGCACGAATTTCGTTTCTACCAAGGAACCAATGTAACAAATCAAACATTTTCCGATTACTGGTATAGTTATCTCCAAAAGATGCACCACTTTACACTGTTAAAACTTTTTTCGTTTTTTTATATATCTACCCCCCTGCCTTTTCCACTTTCGTTCTGCTTCTTCTCCTAATTATTAAAATAACTTATTACATGATTGTTTATTTTACACTGTTTAAACTTTTTATCGTTTTTTTATATATCTATCCCCCTGCCCTTTCCACTTTCGTTCTGCTTCTTCTCCTAATTATTAAAATAACTTATTACATGATTGTTTAGTACGACTTTAAATCAGACAATACTCATTGTACTTACCATTTAAGCCAAAGTGTACTCCGATTGCCGTCCAAATAGTTCTTTTCATATTTGTGTCTTTATAATAAAATATTAAATGAATATAAAGACATGGATTATTTCTTACGTATTCGATAAATTCTTCCATATCGAAGCGTATCTATAAGCTGTCCAAAACTTACAAACTCAGGAACGGCAAAACTTGAAATATCTTGAAGTTCAAATTCCGTCGACTTTCCGTCGGCCTAGACGGCAAAAATGACGTCATTTTCGCTTTCGTCGACGGAAACTTTCGACGTTTTCCGCATGTGAGTACCAGGCTTTACTCTGGCGAACAGCTAAATGAAGTAAAAACCAGATATTCGTTTTGGCTTGTATGTAAATGTCATATATTTGTTACTTCATAACATGCGGCTTCTACAGCAATAGAAATGTTTAAAATTGCAATACAGTGAATGATTTCTGTGCAGTTTATTGATCTATGTGATAGTTTTTTTAGATTTATTTGCCTGTTTTTAAGTTATTTTGTGATTAATTTCCGATAATTTTCTTTTTGAAATATAAAGTTGGTAGAAGTGACGCGGATAAACCGCGTGATTTATTCGCTTAGTATTGACTGGAAGACGTCGCAGGGCCAAAATAATTAATGTCTCGATATGAAATTTTTAGGATACGAATTTACAAAATTTTTTTTAGTTCCCGAGTTTTATAAGAATTTTTCTCGAGAATCGAGAATATAAGGAGATATAATTTGATTGTATAATTCCATTGAAAGTGAATAAATGTTTTATTTTTATAACACAGAATTATAGTTTTTTTATTTATTTTAAAGCTATTATATATCTTTTTAAAGGGATATACGCTTTTTCAAAAATTAAAAAAATCATTTCATTAATTTTAAGTGTCCTAATCCATTTATAGCCGCCAAAAACGTCCTACTCTTTAAATAATGTGTATTAAGCTGATTGGGTCAGTAAATTATACATTTTTCTAAACGCAAAAACATTATACTCTCATGTTATCAGTAACCGATATTTTAAAATTGATTCAGACGGGAACCCCTAAATATCTCGATTTAAAAACAAATAAGCTTAAATCACTTTCAAAATAAACGGCTCAATTGTTCTTGCTGATTCTACTTGATTTTCCGTAACACGGATTAATCATAGCTGCCACTGGGGCGCGGATCAGCATCGCTTCCCTTACACCTGCGGTCCACTCCCTCTCGAGTGGAGCCGCCTTAACGTGGTAGTGACAGCCGATAAGTCCTCCAATGTTTATATCTGTTTTGCAACTGGGACAATACGTTTTGTAATGACTGGGATAAACTAAATGGCTCCATTTTGGGACATTCATGTTGAGACGTCCTCGAATCGATCTGGTCATCTGTGCAAACGTATGTTGATGTCTCACATGGAACAGATGGAAAAAGGCTTAGCAACTCTGGAATAATCTGTTGGGGCATCGAAACTGGATGGTCTCAACATTAGACAAGATAATCTAATGTTGGGTACAGTAGTCATGCAATGTTGGATATTTTTGGCCATCCAGATACTTCAAGCAAAGAAATTTCTATTGGGCCGGAAGAATCTGGCTGCAACCATCCTCACCGGTGAGTTGCTCTGCAGTTCAACTCTCGACCGCCCAGTCCGAATAGATTTGGAATTAAGAACAAATTTGCCTATGCTCTGCCTGAGGTACAAGTCTTCTAAAAAAATGCCAAATCCCAAGGTGTCGTATCGTGTTAAAAGGATAAATGAGCGAGGGATAGAAGCTTTAATAGTACCAGTCCGAGAAGTCGCGGATGCCGTGTGTTAAAGTTGTGGCTTACCACCCTGGGGATCCAGGATCAAATCCGAGTCCCATATTTTCAGTTTTTAGGAGGGTTCTAGGGTTGACCCATTGAACCCTATCCTTCGATCTTCCGGTTTACCCCATCATAGTATTGCCAATCTTGATGGACTCTACAGGTGGCTGTCGCCAGATAATGCATATCCCTTGTGCGATATAGCAGCTTAATTACACTAACCAGTCCGAGAATGGTCGATCTCGGGCTGATAGGGACTTTGTCCTTTTACCCCCAACCGGGAAGCCTGCTTCTCACTGGGAGATTAACAAACTCCGTGTAGTTGAGCTGTGGTCCACTTAATCAATAGGCCAAAATTCCAGCTAAACAACATAGCAATTTTGCATAACAAATGGCCTCTTAATTTACACATTACTACATGCACAGTCTATGACAAAAAGGTTTTGAGATCTACGGTAGGGCTGCATTAGAGGAAGTAGTTTCGATTGTATAATCTGGAAAATCTCCGTACAGCAACTTGTAATGAAATAGACGTTCTTATTTCTACCGCAGTAAGAGACGGGAATATTTCATAGAGGGGAGAATTTCTATGACGTACTTGACATGAGTAATGCGATCGGAAACATTGAACTACTTAGCCATTTTGTATAAATGAGTGTTCTACTTCGAGACTTCGAATTTTAGCGCCACACATCGGTCCGCTTATGATGACGTAGGCAGCTTTACCGAATTTAGTGAAAAGGCCTTCTCTATCTAGGTGGTGTTGGTTGGCAGCTATAAATATGTCAATATAGTTTAGATAATTGTATAATGTTTTGTTTTTTGCTCTGTGAATATAGTAGTGAAAATTTCTAAGTTTAAAAATCCTATTTCGATATAATTTTTTCATATAAAATTTGTTTTTAAAATCTAAGATAAAAAAATACACGTTAAACACTCAAAAGTTCGTTTATTTTAAGTATTTTCAGATATGCATATAATAAAAATATGAACTGTGGTTTATTTTAAGTATTTTCAGATTTGCATATAATAAAAATATGAAACTTATAATACATAACATATTATAATGTGGGCAAACGCTAGAGCTTCGGTGAAGAAAAACAATTTTTTTTTATAATTTGCTATTCTTCGAATTCTTAATATTGAAATATATTGCTATAAAACATTATTATACGCTAGATAATGGTTATAGAATAGCTTGAGACAGTTGCCTTTAGCATGTTTACAGATTCCAGGTTATGAAGAATGCATGCGGGCCCTTTAGACGTAATAGGTGGCATTTTGAAATAATTCGCACTCAACTTGAACTCTAGTTAAATATGGCTTCGGCATACAACGCATCTTATTACTTAATAATTCAGTTATTGCCAGTAATGTTACGATCCTAATTTATTTCATTAATGTTTTTTACGCTACTTAATGTATAAATAAAACTTAAGAGCAAAACATAGTAAACGAAATCGCTTTTTAACGTATGTAAACACTTAAATATGCAATATCCATTCCACTCCCCGTTGCTAATCAACTGATGGAATGGTTGCAACCCACACTGTAGCTTACAAAGATCAACAACTGCAGTAATGACTCAATCAGTTTTTGCGTATTGTACGAAAGCCGAAACTTTTAGGCTGATGTCAAAACCTTTCTGTCATAGACTGTACGTGGGAAATAATAGATCTTTCCCCTGGAAAGAATGCAATCAACAGTAAATGGGTATTCAAGATAAAAACAAATCCAAAAGGAACCATAGAGAGATTCAAGACATGACTAGTCGCCGAATGATTCAAAGAAAGAATATCGATTTCAATGAGACTTAAGCCTGGTACTCACATGCGGAAAACGGCGACGGTTTCCGTCGACGAAAGCGAAAATGACGTCATTTTTGCCGTCTAGGCCGACGGAATATAAACCACAATAATTCGAAAATCGCGATAACCGAAACAGCGATAATCGAGGTATTCCTGTATAGTGATATGTAAAAAAGCAAGCAGTCATATATGGTAAAAAGCTCAGATGTGTCTATATAAGACTTGGCACAAAATTTCCATTTCTGGAATTTTTGTATCCAAACACAGAAGCTGTAGCAGATAAACAATGACTGTTTATGTATATTGAAAACCTATTTTAATAAAAACTGTCAGTAATTGTAAAACAAATATAATTATTTTTTCAATATAATTAAAATATTAAATAGAAAAACAAATGTAAAACAATCCAATATTATTTATTTTCATTTTACATGATTTTCTGACTCATTTTGTTTTTATCCTTAAGCCTGGTACTCACATGCAGAAAACATTGACGGTTTCTGTCGACAAAAGTGATAATGACGTCATTTTTGCCATCAAGGACGACGGAAAGTTGACGGAATTTGAACTTAAGATATTTCAAGTTTTGCCGTTCCATCGAGCAAAGCAGCAACTATTTTAGCCAATAGGAGATAACAATTGTTATGATGACACATATCCCAGCAACACATTGTATATGCTGAGATAAAAATGGCAGATGGCTTGAAGATACACTTCGATGTGGAAGACTTCATTGAATCTGTTAGGAAGCATCCATGTCTTTACAATAAAACATTGAATGAATATAAAAACACAAATATGAAACAAAGTATTTGGACAGCAATCGGATTACAATTTGGCTTAAATAGTAAGTACAACGAATATTGTCTAATTTAAAGTTGTAATAAACAATCATGTATTAAGTTATTTTAATAATTAGGAGAAGAAGCAGAACGAAAATGGAAAAGGCTGCGGGACAGATATACAAAAGAACAAAACATTTAAACAAAGTGTAGTAAGTGGTGCCGCTTCTGGAGATATCTATACCAGCAACTGGAAAATGTTTTAAATAGAAAAACAAATGTAAAACAATCCAATATTATTTATTTTCATTTTACATGATTTTCTGACTCATTTTGTTTTTATCCTTAAGCCTGGTACTCACATGCAGAAAACATTGACGGTTTCTGTCGACAAAAGTGATAATGACGTCATTTTTGCCATCAAGGACGACGGAAAGTTGACGGAATTTGAACTTAAGATATTTCAAGTTTTGCCGTTCCATCGAGCAAAGCAGCAACTATTTTAGCCAATAGGAGATAACAATTGTTATGATGACACATATCCCAGCAACACATTGTATATGCTGAGATAAAAATGGCAGATGGCTTGAAGATACACTTCGATGTGGAAGACTTCATTGAATCTGTTAGGAAGCATCCATGTCTTTACAATAAAACATTGAATGAATATAAAAACACAAATATGAAACAAAGTATTTGGACAGCAATCGGATTACAATTTGGCTTAAATAGTAAGTACAACGAATATTGTCTAATTTAAAGTTGTAATAAACAATCATGTATTAAGTTATTTTAATAATTAGGAGAAGAAGCAGAACGAAAATGGAAAAGGCTGCGGGACAGATATACAAAAGAACAAAACATTTAAACAAAGTGTAGTAAGTGGTGCCGCTTCTGGAGATATCTATACCAGCAACTGGAAAATGTTTGATTTCTTACATGGGTTCCTTAGTAGAAATGAAACTCAAGCAGAAGAGTATGATTAAAGGCTGTAGCCGGGTAAGCATTGGAAAGTGGCCTTTACATTGATTTGGCTGATTTTTTTTAGATTGCTTTCTGGGTAACATTTTACTTTTGACAAATATTAACGTCAAAATACCGATGGTTCCTCAGAAAAAAATATTTTGAATTTTGAAAAATAATTTTTTTCTCGGGAACCGTTGTTGCAAATACATGAAATTAGGACATGGTATAGAGGTACATAAGGTTTATTACTGGTAATTTTTTCGCGATTCTCACTACAGAAAATGTGGAAAATAAAAAGAAAATTTAAAAAAATAAAAAAAGTACCTTGTTTTCGGAGGGCAATCACCATTTTTTTGTCAAATATTCCTCATATCCTCCCCTATAATATATCATTATGTGATTTCGAATCGGAATAACAATTTCATTATTTTATTTCCATTACATTATGAATTTTATTTTAAATTTGTAGAATATAAAACGCAATAATAAACTTAAATACAAACTGAAATGTAAGTCGTTAAAGATTAAGTAATTTTTTCCCCAATCGGTTTTAAAAATTAATTGTTAATATATTTTATTAATAATAAATAATAGAATTATAGAATATTGCAGACTAAATTATAAAGTAAAATATTACAATCCAACTTTTGTGTTATAAGAATTACATTAATTTAACGTCATAGGAAGTAATTTTTTATTGGGCCAGATATGATTTTCTCATTGTTTTTAACCAATAAATTACAACTTTTATTAACTGTCATAGTTTCAATTTATTTTACTGAGATTTCCAGTAAGAAGCTATTTTATCGCTGAGAAAATTTTAAAAAAAAAATTTAAATAATATTATTATAATTATATATATTATTTATTGGAAATGTCAAAAAAGAAATCATAAATACATAAATCATAAACGATATTTAATTTAATCATTGTCACTATCGTCTTCGATATTAACTGGTATTTATTCATTTCTGAATAATTTTGTCAGGGTTTCGGCAGGTCTTATGATTTTTCTCGTCGTCTGCTTTTCTATACAAAAAGAACGCTGTTGCTTTGGGAAAGAAAACAGAATTTTCAATGTCTCATTTGTCATGCGTAAACAGATTAAGCATGATTATTTGAACAATATGTTTATTAATTTCCATTTTTGCTGGCTGCTCGAATTAAAAATCCCGAATCCTTTTCATAGAACATCTAAACCACGTGACGACAGAAAGAAATTCTAATCTATCAGCATTGGCTCGATGCCAAGAACCAGTGTTTTCAACTTTCGAGAAAAATTCGCTGTTAATGTAAAATATTACAAATATGAATATGTTATACCAATTGGAAAATTTTGAAATTAATATATATTATAGGGGAGGATATGAGGAATATTTGACGAAAAAATGGTGAGTGCCCTCCGAAGACAAGATATTTTTTTTATTTTTTAAACTTTTTTATCGTTATTTTCCACATTTCCTGTAGAGTGAGAATAGCAAAAAAATTACCAATAATAGACCATATGTACCTCTATACCATGACCTAATTTCATGTATTTTGCAACAACGGTTCCTGAGAAAAAAATTATTTTTCAAAATTCAAAATTATTTTTTTCTGAGGAACCATCGGTATTTTGACGTTAATATTTGTCAAAAGTAAAATGTTACCCAGAAAGCAACCTCTAAAACAAAATCAGCCAAATCGATGTAAAGGCCACTTTCCAATACTTATCTGGCTACAGCCTTTCTTTTAAGTATTAATGTTGATAAAGACAAAATTAAGCTGGTTATTAGGCTGGTTTTATTATTTAGGCTGGTTATTAGGCTGGTTTTATATGTTAGTACAATAGGAAACATGATGGAATCCGTGCATGATCAACTTATCTGGCTACAGCCTTTCTTTTAAGTATTAATGTTGATAAAGACAAAATTAATATTAGGCTGGTTTTATATGTTAGTACAATAGGAAACATGATGGAATCCGTGCATGATCACAGTGTAAATATAGATGATACAGATAAATTACTCCTACCAGTAAATGATGAAATAAGTATTTCTAATTCAGAATGTCTTGATGAAAGGTAAGCATATAAAAGATTTTAAAATTAATATTATTTTATTAGTTTTAAATCCTTAAAATATTGTTCTCTGAAGAAAAGAAAAAATTTATCATATGATTTTCCCAAATTTGTTAAAAGAAAAATTTTAGGGACAGATTTATATTTATTATTACTATTACTCTAATTTTGTTTTTATTTACATAAATGAAAAATTTCATAATCTTAAAGAATTTAAGATTAAGAAATTTATTTATTAATATATATTATGTATAAATTTTCATATTAATGACAGGCGTCTTACATACGAAGGATCCATTTTAATAGTGAAATGATTTCATTTTCATTCATTTTCGAAATATTGGGTCTTAAAACTAAAATAAATAAGAAAAAGTCAGAGTTTGAAACCTTCCAAAAAAATATTGATTTATTATCCTACATGTCACATACAACACAAATTTTTTCTTATTTATTTAGCTGTCAAGACTTGATATCTCAACAATGGAGTTGTATTATTTAAAATTATGCCTTCATATGTGAAAATTAGTACATTACATTTTCAGATTTTATTAATGAAATAACACATGTAACATACAAAAACATATACAAATAACAAAAAATAATCTTTTTATTTAGATATTTTTAATTTTCACATTACAGTTGTTTTATTGTTATTTATATAAATATATACAAAATCATTTTGATATTATTATAAGTTTGTTCTTATTAGCTGTTTTAAAAATGAAAATATTTATTTTTATTATAGCAATAAAGAAAATGGACTCTGTAATTCTATATCATATTTCTAAAAAAAGGCCAAAAAGAGAAGAGATTACGACAATGACGTTGTATTAAATAGTGCCCTAAGAACTTTTGAAACCACTACAAAAGAATTAATAAAAAATAATGAAACAAAAGAAAGAGAAAAAGATCGAATAGACTTTTTTGTGGTGGCTTAAATGTTTATGAAAATTAACAAAAAAAGATCAGTATGAAGTTACGAAAGATATAGAATTACTCAGGTTTAAGTATGAAGGTAAAGATGAGTACTTAAACATGTAAATTGAATATAGTATAAATTTGTATTTATATTTTTTTACCGTATATTTCAATTTTTGTATTTCATTTAGAGCCGTTTGCACGACTTTCGGTTTAATCTGCAGAATAGTTATCGCTAGAAATAACTCTAACCCATTCGAAAATCTAAAGAATAAGTACAGAGTGTTGCATGACGCAAAAGATAGCTAATCAAAGTTTAATATTCAGTAGCAAAGATGGCGATACGCAGACCAAGAAAAATTTTCGGTTCAAGACTTTTAGGTTTTGCGCATATAATGCTATGAATAATAAAATGCTCTTATTTTATTAATTTCTTTCATTTTTTGAAGTCAGATAGATTATACAAATCTTAAGAAGAGTAATGATTTATAATTTTAATGTATTTCTTCTTAAGTTTATACTATTTTCTATATTTTCAGCTCGGCTTTTCAAGATGGCGACATGTACCGGTTTAGATATTGTATTGGAAAAATATAAGCTCATCATTCATTTTCTCAAATCCTGCACCATATAGAAGTGCAGTTCTTTTGGAAAGTTCTCTCTACTGATCATCATCTTTCAATTGGTACTATTTTCATTCATATGGCACTAATATAAAATTGTACCATATTTTTCTTTTCAAATAATAATTTACTTTATATAATACTTTTTTCTATACTTTTTTCTGTGCAATCTTTATGAAATAAAAAGTGCAAGAACATAAAAATAATAGGATTCTAACATGATTGAATTGAAAAACTGTCATTTTGAGATCTTAAATTTCAAAATGATTACAGTGATACCTCGGTTCACGAACACAATCCGTTCCTTGACCCTGTTCGTGATCCGAAAAGTTCGTAATCCGAATCAATTTTTCCCATTGCAATTAATGTAAATCCAAATAATACGTTTTTTATCCTAGAAAAAATATTTTTAATATGCTATGGCGTTATGTGTTGAAATAATACAGAAAAGAAATAAATATAACAGTAATATTAAAAGAAAGCATATTTAACACCATCTTCACTAACACTTTTAACTTTTTTGGGAGCCATAATAAGGGATAAATTTAATTAAATAAAGAAAAGAAAAAAACTAAAATATCAACACTTGTTGGGACTTTATTGTACCCATGTGAGCTGCGCGAACTGGATTGCTGCCGGGGGCGAGCTGTGCGCAGGGTTTTGTGCGCCGCGAGTCACGTGCGCTCCAGTCCATGTTCGTGAACCGAAGCATCGTTCATAAAGCGAAGCAAAATTTGTTCGACAAATGGTGTTTGTAGACCGATTTGTGTGAACCGAGACGATCCGAAGGTATCACTGTATCTCAATCATCTGACTATTATTATAACTACCGGTATATACTAGCAATCTTTTTAAATTTTGAAATAAAAATATGTAAATATATACTGTTTCAATAGGAATTGGCAGACTATGAATTTTATGAATAATCATTTCAATTCTAGTTGGATCCTGTACAACTGATTTCAATTCTGGACCTATAATAGAATTCAGTTTTCCAATTGTCTGAAAATAAAATTATAAACAATAAATATATAAAATCCAAGAACAAAATATAAAAATTAATTATATAAAAAATTATACCAAGATTATCAAAAAAGTATTATGTTGTTTAACACATTTAAATAAAATTTAATAATACAAAATAAATATTAGATTTAACAGAAATATAGTACAGTACTATCTTTAAAATGAGAACCAATAACAAACATAATATTCAAATGATAATAAAATCAATAAACACTAAATCACACTGATATTAGAATAAACTGCATTAACAATAGCAAATATTTATACATGTATTTGATGATAGCATTGGAAGTTAGTATTGAGTCTATGGGAGTGGCATATCACCAACTTTTGTGATAGTATTAATGCACATGGAAAAGTCAATTTTGATGCAAAAGATAACAGTGTCAGTAAGAACAGTGTTTATTTTTATGCTATCATGCCTCTGGGTTTTCAGTTTCAAATAAACATTTCAATTCATTTTGCTTCATTTGATGGCTAATCATGTGTAAGATGATCAGAACCAATATGGACTGTCAACTAGTGATAAATGACACAACGGGGAAAGCAGGAAAACAGACACAGGTACAAGTGCAGGGAAATCAGGGAGATTGCTGATGTGGTGAGTGTCGGTCGATTGGCAGTAGTCAGTGCAGGTGGTCAACCACAAGTGTAAGGACTATAATCCAGAGAGACAAATAAAGTTGACTCTTAATGAAGGTTTTGTAGTAAATGGTTATCACAGATACTACATAATTGGTACCCAAACAGGGACTCAAAAGAAAGTTGGAGATGGTAACTGACGATCAAGAAGCAATTGAGAAGAAAATGGAGCGATTTCAGTTGAAGCGTTTGACAGGAATAAAACAAACTGGGATGCCTACATCTTCCAATTTGAACAGATGTGCCGAGTGAAGGGACTCAGTAGGAACGGAATAAATGCAACAGCAGCAAAGAGGACCCTCTTGCTGGCCTATGTAGGATCTCAACCGCTATCCAAAATCCAAAATAACTTTTACCCATGTAATGTGAACACAAAGGACTATAACAAAATTACAGCGGCATTCCAGAAGCTATATAACATGACATTAACAATTTTTGCAGCATGTTTTGCATTTGAAAAAGTGATCAGAGAAGAAAATGAAACATTCACACAATTCTCAAACCGTCTGCGAGAACTGAGTAGTGCTTGTGATTATGGAACGAATCTAGATGAAAGACTAAGGGATCAATTTGTGGTAGGAATAAATTATCCGAAATTTGAAGTAGAAGTGCGACAGCGATGGCTGATGGAAAGGACACAGGGGACAGTCCAGTGAGTTTTAACAAAGTGTTTGATCTCGTGCTCATAATGGAAAGAGTGAAATAATAAGTAACACAAGGTAAGGAAGAAACTGTTCAGGCCTTCAACAGTCAAAATATTGAAGATACGAACTACAAAAACTGAAAAAACAACAGAAGGTGGAGGAAGAATGCAAACGCTGTGATAGGAGAAAGCATGCTGACGAGAGAGAATGTCAGGCCAGAAATGCTAAATGCAATTGATGCAGTCAATATAGACATTATGAAAGGAAATGTCAGAGAAAGAAGGGAATAAGGAATAGGGCCAAACCCACAACAAAATCAGTGAGATTAATCAAAGTAGACACAGATGACGATGACAACGACATAGAATCGACAGAGGAAGAAGGAGAGGACAAGTTAAGCCATATAAACTTTATCAAAAAACAGAAGCACTTGACAATTGAAGTAGAGATCAATGGCACCTTATGAAAATGGATTTCAACACAGGAGTCTCGCAAACGGTGATGGGAGAGAAAAACTAGAGAAAGTTGAGAATACCAGAATTAAAACCAACAAAAAATTTAGTATATGGAGGGAAAGCTCTAACAATGTGGGAGAAGGAAGAGCAAGGGTAATGCATAGAGGCCAAACAAGAAATTTGAAATTCGTCGTAGTAAAAGAAAATGATGTGCCCTTATTTGGATTACCATGGATCAAAGCATTCGAGATGAAACTCCCACCAGGAGTGCATAAGATAAAATAACTGGAGGCAGAGGAGAGAGAAGAGAATGGGGGAAACCCTAGAGACGTAAATGAATTAGTGGAGGAATTCTCAACAATACTTGAAAAGAAAATCAGGAAAATCCAAAAATTTCAAGCAAAAATACAGTTAAAGCTGGAAGTGATGTCAATAGCCCTGACAATAAGGCAAATCCCATTTGCATTAAAGAAACCAATAGAAAAGGAATTACAATACTTAGATGAAGAAGGGATTATAAAATTGGTCAACCCTTCCGAACACCAATTGAATGGGCAACACCCACAGTTAATATAGATAAAGGAAATGGTGTGGTCAGAATTTGTGGTGATTTTTGAGTGACAATAAATCCAAACTTAATTGCTGACCAACATTTTATGCCCAATTTTGAAGAAATGATGATAAAAATCACAAGGGGAGAAAGCTACTCTGTAATTGATTTAAAGGATGCCTACCTACAAATGGAAGTAGCCGAAAGCTTGAGGAAATATTTAATAATCGCCACCCATCTGGGTTACTTTAGATATAAACAACTACTATTTGGAATCACGTTCACTCCCGCAATTTTTCAGCAATACATGGATGGGATATTACAAGGAATACCAAATGTTGGAGTATAACTAGATGATATCATAATAAAGGGGAAAACGAGAATGGAACTCCTACAGAACCTCTGGGAAGTAATGCAAAACTCTAAACAGCCAGCATTTGCACTAGAGTGACAAAATGTCACTTCCTAAAACCATCTGTAACATACCTCAGCCACAAGATTGATAAGGAAGGAATCCACCCAACCGAAGAAAAAGTGAAAGCTATAAGAGAGACCCCCATCTCCAAAGAATGTAAGGGAACTATGGGCATTCCTAGGAACTATAAACTATCACAAGAGGTTCATATCGCATTTACAGGGTAGATGTGCCAATTTACATCGATTTACTGGTCAGAAAATACTGTGGAGGTGGACCCAGAAAGAAGAAAAAACATTCCAACAGCTAAAAGGAATATTATCATCACCAGATACTATCATACCATACGACATAAAACTTCTCATCATCCTGACTTGCAATGCCAGTGAATATGGGTTGGGAGCTACTATTTTCCATCAGTTACCAGATGGAAGCAAACATCCAAATGCATATGCATCAAGGATGCTATTGGAAACAGAGAAGAGGTATGCCCTGATAGACAGGGAAGCCTTAGTTTTAGATTTTGGAGTTAACAAATTTCATCAATATTTCTATGTCTGAAAGTTCAAGCTGATCACGGACCACAAACCATTAGAAAGAATCTTTGGAAATAAAAGAGATCTCCCAAAATCGAAATGTCAAATAATCAGCTAATACGCTAGAGATTACTACTATCAGCATATAAATACACTATTAGCTACAGAGCTGGAAAGGAAAATCAGTGTGCTGATGCCCTCTCAAGGTTACTATTACCAATGAGGGAGATATCACCAAAAAAAGCAAGCAAAATAAAAGTGATTAGAAGAAAAATGGAAGACTTAGCACTATCAGAGACTAGTTTGAGAAGGTATACCAAGAAAGATGAAATCATGCGTCAAATTATAGAATACATGGAAAAGGGTTGGCCGAAGAAAGGAGAGAGTAATATTCGTCCATATCTCAAAAAGAGACTGGAACTGTCGACCAAAAATGACATTCTGATGTAGACTGGAAGGATAATAATACCAAACAAACTACGAGACCAGGTACTCACATTTCTACACGAAGGGCATCCGGGGATAGCAGCGATGCAGGGTCTAGCTCAGTATTATGTGTGGTAGCCAAATATAGATAAAGATATAGAAACTTATGTGAAGAGGTGCCGAGGTTGTCAATCAAGAAAATAGAGGTGAAGTGGCAGAAGTACCACTATATTTGCGGAATATCACAGAGAAACCCTGGGAACGGATACACATTGATTTCGCTGGACCATATCAAGGAAGACAGTGGTTAATCTTAATTGACGCATATTCAAAATGGACAGAAGCCATACCAATGACTATCATCAATGCCTCAAACGTAATCGAGCAATTACAGGAAATATTCACATAATGGGGAGTACCAAACAAGAGAGTATCCAACAATGGACTACAATTTACATCAACTGAGTTTAAACAATTTTGTGACCAATTTGCGATACAGCACATCTGAACCACCCCATACCATCCAAAAACCAATGGGTTAGCTGAATGGTTTGTTAAGAACATTTAAAAAAAGAAGTGCAGCAACCAAGAATGATGTAGGAAATCTGGAACATAAGATACAACAGTTTTTGCAGAGCTACCAAAATACACTGTACAAGACAACTAGAAGATCACCAGCAGAACTATTTATAGGATGAAAACTACCCATAATATGGGACAATATAAAACCAAACCCATGAAGACAAATGGAAAGAGAAATTTGGAAACAAAAAATGTATCATGACAAAAAACCCAAATGTTAACATTCGAACCAGGAAAGAAGGTGTGGGTATGAAAGGAACAGGAACCTGGATGGATACAGTAGAGTCTTTCTACTGTACTGTACCCAGCACAGTAGAAAGACAGATGGGAGAACTATCTTTTGAAGTCGAAACAGGGGGAGAAATAAAACGAAAACACACTGATCAATTATGAAAATGAGAAGAACTCCTAAACGAGATGGAGAAGAAAACAAATAAAAATAGCATCAACTTAGGAACAGTAGAGGACAATATACCAACTATAAGAAATGATGGAACAGACATGGAAGACGCCAAAAAACAAACTAAAAATTTCAAAGAGCAAACACCGGAACAACCAAAATTTCAAAAAGCAAACATAAATGACACAACAGGGAAAGAAGAAAAACAGACGGAGGTGCAAGTGCGGAGAAATCGGGGAGATTGCTGATGTGGTGAGGGTCGGTTGACTGGCAGTAGTCAGTGTGGGTGGTCAACTACAAGAGAAAGGACTGTAATCTAGAGAGACAAATAAAGTTGACTCTTAATGAAGGTTATGTAGTGAATGGTTATCACAGACACTACATCATGCAGCTTTTCAAGAACGACTTAAAATTACAACTCTCTGCCATTTTTAGAAAGTTAGAATCAATTGGAATGTGCAGAACATCAATGTGCATCTGATCATCAAATATATTACATACATGCTGATAATTTAGACATGTTAAAATCATATTAATATCAATTTTATTTGAAGCTTATAGCTTATTTGTCAAAATTGTCATTATGTTATGGCAATTTATTGTAACATCATGAATAATTTAGTTGATCATATAACTTAAAATCACTATACTAGCACTTTCAGCAGTAAGAGTAAATGTTTTATTCAACATAAACTACAAACGTTTTCGGCTTCAACACCATTTTCAAGTAGTATTCTAATTATAACAGTCTTGCATCAGAAGAACATATAGTAAAAACAATTTTTAAAAATATACATTCTAGTTGCTGTGGCAACCAAAGTTGTCAAAAGGACGCATACTACTATTCATTAAAATCTTGAAAATAACTTAGATTAATTATTTTAGTTTAGATAATTGAAATAAAAACGAAAACAAAAAATAACAAAAAATTAAGGAAAAAGATCAATTAAGATTGCACATAGACATGCAAATAAATTTAAGGTAATAAAGTCTATGGATGGGTGGGTACAGGAATAGAACTTCTTCCTGTTGCCACTATTTAAATTGTTATCTATCCTCTCTCTTATGGCGTATCTCGAGACTTGAAATCTAATGGAATCAAGCGAGAGTCATAAAGTCAATACCACCACGCACACAACCAAGTATTGTAGAGTCACTGGAGATTGTAAAAAGAAAGGATGCTGAGAACCTCATAAATGACAGATTACCTTGGGAACTGCCTCAAGTCTGGAGATACGCCATAAGAGAGAGGGTAGATAACAATTTAAATAAAGTGGCAACAGGAAGAAGTTCTATTCCTGTACCCACCCATCCATAGACTTTATTACCTTAAATTTATTTGCACGTCTATGTGCGATCTTAATTGATCCTTTTCCTTAATTTTTTGTTATTTTTTGTTTTCGTTTTTATTTCTATTATCTAAACTAAAATAATTAATCTAAGTTATTATCAAGATTTTAATGAATAGTTGTATGCATCCTTTTGACAACTTTGGTTGCCACAGCAACTAGAATGTATATTTTTAAAAATTGTTCTTACTGTATGTTCTTCTGATTCAAAACTGTTATAATTAGAATACTATTTGAAAATGGTGTTGAAGCTGAAAACGTTTGTAGTTTATGGTGAATAAAACGTTTACTATTATTGCTGAAAGTGCTAGTATAGTGATTTTAAGTTATTCAAAGTACAAGCAGTTATTATTTAGTTGATTATATCATTGGCACAGTGATATAAATGAACTTTAGCTTTCCCATAGACTCAATACTGACTTTTGATGCTATCATCAAAAATAGTAACAAGGATGCAAACCGAACAAAGAAAAAAATTACTTAATTTATAATTATATTATAGAATAGATATTATTTTAAATAAAATACTGAATTAATAAAAATATTATATTTTCTATTTATGTTCATTTTATAAGGGAATAGCATAAAATTCAAAGTGAAATTCAGGCAAAACTATTCTATGAATGTTTCTGAAAGGGATCTATTTAAAAGTTTATTTTACTGTTAAAAACTATTCAAACTAATAACAGAAATAAAATATAATACTGGTCCAGAAACAACAACTATCTTATTTAGGACATGAATAAAATTTATTTAATAAAAATATTTTTGGATAGTATCAATCTTCAGCTGGTTAAAGAAAAAAGTCTTGTGGAAGTTTTTTGACAAAGTTAAATTGCATGTCAGGTATATTGATGTTTTTATGATAGTTTCCATTCAGAAAGAAGATTATACAGCCAATTCTGCTTAATTGGGAGACGTTGGGACTAATCCATTTTGGCCCAATTAAGTGGCTGCCCCAATTAAACGAATTAATAATAAATTCTAAAATAAAATATCCAGTTTGTAGGTAAAAAAATAATAATTAGGTACCTATTTTAATGCTTTATTAAAAGGTACCTAATTATTAGCTTTTTAGAATTTCTTAGGACTTCGCCTTCAACACTGACAGCTGATATTCACTCCTTGCCCGCTAACTATAGAAAACTATTGATCTAATGCTTCTTTGACTTCTGAATCCTTTCCATCATGCTTTCTTATGGACAGTTCCTGGAATTTCTTTCTGTTATGCCCACTTCTTGCACAGTTGCTTAGTTTCAGTAACTTCTTTCTGTAATGCTCACTCTGTACGCAGTTGATTTTCTTGTTGTAGGAGATGCATTATGGAGATTTTGATACACCAGGTATATCAGCGAGTCTACGATGGCTTGCTTTAAATGTCTGGCTTTTAATTTTATCCAGTAAAGAATTTTACTTGAAAGTGTAAATCATTTCTTGGCACCTTGGCAGATTTAAAAATTTTAAATAAAATCAATACTGTAAATCAATATTGTTAGATACAGTATACAGTAAAGGTAAACTCTTAAGAAGATGCATGACAATAGATAACTGATTAGCATCATGCTAGTGTTGCCAAATAATAGTGTTTGCAGTGTTGACATACTTTCAAAAACCCTAAAATATATAAAAAATTGCTAAATTTCTTTTTTGCTATTGTCTCAATTAAACGTTTAAATTATGTATTAGTTTATTAGTTTGGTTTCCATTCTTTGAGATTTGGCCCAATTAAGCAGTTGCTCCAATTAACTGATTGTCCAATTAAGCAGAATTGACTGTACTTATTTAAGAAGCATTAACAACAGCCTATATAGCCTAAAAATGAAATTAGAACAATTGAATAAAACAGGTGCATTTTTTGGATCTGCAGATTAAAAAATTTACTGATGATTACCTCTTCACTATTTATAGGAAGCCAACTTACATATGTTCCTTCATTCATAACATGTCCTTTCAAAACAAGAAGCATAAACATTCAAGTATCTGTGCATTGATTTGGAGAATTTACAGGCTGTGTTCCTGGTTTAAGGAAATAGAAAAAAAGCTTCAAATCATTAAGAAGGCATATATTGCCTATGAGTATATAGAAGTTTTCTATAAAATGGTTTTCAAAATTAAGAATAAGTTTTATCATAACCAGAATAACTCCAGAAGCAAAAAATGAGGATGCAACATGTTATATCACTCTGCATTTGGTACTTAAGAATGTGCACAAGCAGCTCAGCAATATATTTGTGATGATTGAAATCAGGACACCCAAACCTGACTCACATGCCAACTAAAGTTCCATCCAGGATTCAGCTGATATGTTTTTACATGTCACAGTTGAAAATAAACATTGAGACACACAAATGAACAACATGTAACAAGTTTTAATTTTCTATCTCAGGTGATACAAGACAACATTGGTCCCAAGAGACTAGGACAATATGCGTTCCAACTTGGACAGAAGACAAGACAAGAGAAAGTGAAAGTGACTGAATGCGATGGCACCAGGACACGTTCTCCCACAGGATGCACCAACCCTCAAGGCACTTAATTGTTGACACATCCTTACATCATTTTTATAACTTCCTCTAGTGGACATCTGGATGCATTTGACTTTATTGGATCACCCGACCCTAAAGGCAACAATGCCAATTAAGCGGAATCCACTGTATATACTGTATATATAAAATTGTTTCAATGTTTCATTACCATTTTAATCACATTAGAAATTGTTCTGCCACAACAAATGATTAAAAAAATATAATATATATTAATCTATATCACACAAAATATAGTACAATATCACTAGTCCTATTTATTGCCAATATATTTATTTATTATAATATTTTTATCAATATCTTATTTTAAAATTGCATTTTATATATGAAAAATTCTGAATAATTCAACGTAAAATATTTTTAAATCTACATGATCTTAAATTTGTTACCAAAAATTATCTTAGATTATTACCAAATATAAATTTTCTGTAAAATATCTCTTACTTTAATCAAACATTTATTTCAAAAATAGAAATATAAAATGAATTTTACATTTTTCTGTTAACTTTCTTATAAAATCTCATTTACTTTTAGCTAATAGTATTTTTTGTTTGACTCAAGCTTGCATTCATTCTGACTTTAAAACTGACATTTATCCTTTCATTCTTTTATATGAATTTTCAAAAAATAAAATAAATGAAAGATCACTGAAATTTTTATATTTTTGATAATAATTACTGAGAATATTCATATAAAAATAATTATTTATAAATGGAATTGCAGATTGTTAAATTTTTCAAATAATAATCAACAATTTCAATAGAACTCACTGATAGTGATAAGTGGAAAATTCTTGATGATAAATGCAAGTACTGGATATTCCACTTATCATCAAAGATCTTAATATCATCAAAATGTTAAATATGCCAGATTTAAAGAATAATGTATTCTAAATTATGTTTTCGTATTTACTGTATTAAATATCAGCCTTTATATTTATAACCTATATCTTATTTTAATAGTATTAAAAGATGCTTTTAAATATAAATTTTATATAAAAATTAATAATAATACTTAAAAAAAAAATTCATATTATACCTTATGCACTTGAATACACCAATTATCAAATTCTTCTTCTGTTTCAAAATAAAAACACTATAAAAAAGAAATAGCATATATTATTATTATTATTATTATTATTCAAAAACAACAAAAAAATTCATCATAAAACTAAAACATAGATATTTAGAAATAAAATTATTTTAGAAATTTAACTGAAACAAGTTTATGGAAACTGGTTTCATAAATTTTCAAAATATATCTATGAACAATAATAACATTAATTCTATTAATGTTATATAGAATTAATAAAACTTATTTTCTTCAAGAATTTAACCTGATGAGTGCTTTTAACTAAACCTAATTAATATGTAAAAAAAAAATTAAAATTTCAAAATCTTGCTTAATTTTCATCTAAATTTTTTGACATTTTTAGGATTTATTATGTTTTTTATTGTCATTCTAACAATGTAAACATTTTTTTCAAGTTTTATTTCTTTCACAACTTTTCATTTATTATATGAAATTGAAGAAAAAACAATTTTTATATATGAAATTTTAGTCAACCAATCAAATACAGTGATACCTTGGTTAACAACAGTAATCTGTTCCCGGATTACCATCGTTATCCAAGGCACAATTCCCCATAAGATTTAATTGAAAATTGATTAATTTGTTCTGGCTCCTTCCTACAACCATAATAAATATTAAAAATACAGATAAAACTCATTTAAAATGTCCTAAAAATATGTAAAATATCATTTATTTATTATATTTGCTACAAAAAATATTAACATTAATAAAATGAATTGTTCATGAAAACAGTTTTTAATTATTAATCTTCACCAGAAGGACAATTGGGCTCACTTTGGAGTTTTTGACAAACGAACACTTAAATACTGAATAACAGCTCATAGATTCAACGTTTATTATTCAGATGAGATTTGATTTTGCCTTTTGATGGTGAACTAACAGTGACACGCACTCGCAGATTTATTGTCTTTATCAGGGGTCGGCAAACAGCGGCTCTTTAGGTAAGTACATGTGGCTCTCAAGTAATATTGAAAGTGAAAATAAAACTGTCATAGTTTCATTTATAAAATTTTTAAAGAATTTTATTTGCATAATGGTGATCATTTGGTCTGGATTCTGCTTTTCAGAGAATTGGCAAATGTGATACCATTTGATAGATCTCATCAAACTGATCAAAAATTATAATAGAACCATCAGCGAAAGTGGCACCGATTAGAAGATATCCCAAAAAATTTATCTCAGAATGGGGTAAACGAACCAAGCACTGCTATCATATTGAACGAGAAGTAAAACGTCAAGTGACCATAATCGTAATGACGAAAAACTAATATGGTTTTATACCTTGTTTTAAATGTCAAAAACCCTGGGAATTATTCTTACGATTATGCGGGTTATGATTTTATGCTGAAATCCAAAAATTATTTATGTAATTTATGGATTTATATATTATATATATATTTGCATCAAGTTGTATAATTACATCTTGAAAGTGTTCTTGACAAGGAGTTTGAATATAGTTCTTACGTGACACCTTCAAGTTGTATTACAGTAAACTTACGTATAACACGAATTGGTATAACGAAATCACTCTCCTTTAATACAAATCGTGTAATTATTAGGGTTGCCACCTCTATGGGTTTGACTCAGAGACTCCGGGTTTCAGCAAGTTGTATCCGAGCACCAGGTTTAAGTATTATTTCTCCGGGTTGTGTAATAAATCCCCTTACCTAATTATAAAAATAAACAATATTGTATATTGGAAATTCAGAACTTGTATGCAAAGCCTGTAAAAGGACTAAAGAGGTCTGGGGCACTTATCTTGTGTACGGAATAGTTGGCATGGTTGGTGGCCCACATCCACAAATGGCGCAAACACAGTACTGGTAACGTGCTATTTAGTTGTCCCCACTCTGCACTGATTGTACTTGTGTATGGTTCGTGTCTGGTCAGTCAGGAAAAATCTAACTTATAGGTTAAAAGTAATGCATATGTGGAAGAATTTTTTCGATTATAGGAAATACTTGGACCAACAACCGTAACAGATTGCGAATTGAGCTGGTAAAGATAGAATTATGCACAAAACTTAATTTCGACATGAGCTATTGAGAATTTTATGAATTCATAAAAAACCAGAAAATGCTGATTTAATAAAAACTGCAATGTCAGACAAATATACATGGGAAAAGTCTACATAAATAAATAAATTATATGTTAATTGATACAGATTTTATATTTTTCTTCTTGTTTATGTGTTGTTATTTTATACATAGAAATACTTGAAATGTATTATTTTTATTAATATAATATGTAATGTGGATAGTAAGTAATTATTCTGCGATCATTAGAATTGTATTTAATTTGTAGGAATTTGGAATGTGATTTTTTTTTATTAATAATAATTTATATAAATAAAAAATTAAACATGTCTGTGTTTTTTTTTTGGTCATTGTCTCCAAGTGAGACCTAAGTCTGAGATGGCAACCCTAGTAATTATATATCTTGAAAGTGTAGCACATGATACTGTCACTTTCAAGATGGCATCACACACAGGTATTGATACTTCGTTGTGATAAGTACTTTTTCTTATAGTTATTTATCAGTTCTGTTTTCGCGATTGATTTATATTCCGATTTATTATTAGTAATATGCAGGGCCGCCGAGAGAAACTTTTGGGCCCGTGACAAGTCTGTCGTCCGGGCTCTATTTAAAAAGTGCATCACTTTTTAAAATGATGCACTTTTTTCCTATATTGAAAGCTGTACTATATATACAGAAAAAAAATGAGGCTCGTAATCCTTCGCGAAGTCAAAAGAAAATAACTTTCATTCACACCTGTAAGTCACTTTCGAATTACACCATAGGGAGCATAGCATTGCATCGACTTATCTCTTGATTACGCGTATAATTATATCGATACTGTGCACCATTTGTGTTACTTTAGTAACAAAATAGATTATTTTATTATTAATAACACAAAAATTCCCTACAGAACAGCCAGAAATCATCTTACTGACAACATATTTGAGCACGTGACGTAAAACTTATCTACCCCAGACGCTAATGTAAAACCTTAATGGAATCGTCCCGCACTAAGCGTGTTCGAATGGACGCCTGGAAAAAGCAATTTCGTTGGATTGAAGTAGTGTAAGGAAGCTGAACAACTTTGACCTGTAGGCAAAACTTTATGGACTAGACTGTACATAAGATTTTGTCCAATTAAAGATTAACAAAATTATGGGCCCAGTCCAACATCCCGTTGCGAAGAAAACAAGTGAGTGAATTAGATTTTTTTACGTTTTTCCCTTCCGAAACAACAGCATGTGGAAAATACATCAAGATGTCGACGTCGTTCGCGAGTTCCGTAATAGAAAAGCTAAACGGAAATAATTATAGGACTTGCAAATATAACGTTAAGATGCTGTTAATAGAACGAGATCTTTGGGAATACGTCGAAAACCTAGACACCGGAAACGAGGGGAAGGAAAGTAGAGACATCAAATCGAAAAGGGAAAAGGTGCTGTCCACAATTGCTCTAACAATATGTCCGAAACAACAAATTCACATTGTCGATTGCAAGTCAGCAAGCGAAGCCTGGGAAACCTTGCGGAACGTATTCGAACCTAAATCCAGATTAAGAATTCTACAATTGAAGAAAAGATTCATAAATATAAAACGAACGGACGAGGGCGATATGGCGAATTACTTAATGCAACTAAAAGTCTGTAGCGACCACTTAAATGAAGCGGGATCCGAAGTAACTTATAAAGAACTCGCATTTTCGATGCTCTCAGGACTCCCGGAATCATACGATGCACTAACGATGTCGCTAAGCAAACTTTCAGACCTTGAATTTATCTCAGCATGGTAAAACAAACGTTAATCATTGAGTATGAGAGACGAACTGAAGGGGAAAGCGCCAAAGGGAAAGTGCCGAAGCCAAAGTGGCCTATAATGTGTACAAAAAGAGAGAGAGAAAGAACCAAAAGTTAAGGATTAGTGGCTACTGTTACAAGTGTGGAAAAGCTGGACACATGGCCAAGTACTGCAAAACTGCTACCTGAACCCTCTCAATACCGAATTAGAGATGAAAAAGACCCTGTTGGCACAACATCACCTAGATAGAGAAGGCCTTTTCACAGAATCGTGAGGTCATCACAAGAAGACCTAAGTATGAATGCAAGTTTTATACAGTAAATTTTAACCGTTTTCATTTAAGCTGTATCATTCGAATAAAAAAATAATATATTTTTTCAGTATATTTAAACTTTTGTAGAAATTTAGTTAATAAAAATTACCAAAACTTTATTTTAAAAATTTTAAGGAAAGTAGTGTCTTAATTTTACTATGTTATATGCTTGGTTGTTATGAAAATTAAGAAGCAACACAATGTATAAACTTTATTTTCTTTATAAAATTTTTCAGTCATTAAAATATGTACAATATATAGTAAATTAAAGATACAAAACT